>JABFOV010003111.1:0-17451 GCA_022817685.1 Aradophagus sp. ZL-2020 | reverse complement strand
CGCACAGGTAGCTAAACTCGTAAAGAATGCAACGCAACGACGTTTTACCATCAGGGTCGAACGCAAGTACACACGCACTGAGTCTGAAAAGACCTCAAAACAGGACTTAGATCGCATTTCCGATAAGGATTTCGACCGAAAATCTTCCAAAAGCGACGTTACTATTTTCAGCAAGGAATCGGACTCAACTGACAGTAGTGGTACAAAAAATAGAATATTAATCAAATTAATAATCATAGAAAATAATTGAAAAAATTAAAATAAATTCTGATGTGGAAAGTTTTAACACCAAAAATTACATTCATTAACATTGATTAACATTCAATATTTTCAATGTAGCATTCTTTTACCAAATGTTTATTTTGAACTTCTTTTTATATTTGTTTATTTCATTTTTGTTATAGGCAATGTTAGTGATCGCTCGAGAGTATTCGAAGGAGTTAAGTTTTCGGAACTTCGTGAGCCAGACCTTGAGCTCGCGCCAGAAAAAGAAACAGGTTACAAATTGTTTCGGCGTAAAAGTAGTGCTCGAACCATGGAGGACCTTGCCCATTCACCAGATAATACTCCTACTAGGAAGATTTCCACATCTTCAAGTCTTTCTAATGCATCAACTGGAATGTTTTGTAATATTGACGAAGGCATAGGCAGCGTAGCAGACTTGTTTTCCATTACGACGGAGAAGACGTTCGCCGCTGTCATATCCTTCGACGAGACCAAAAACTTTAAAGTTGATTCAGAGCAACAGTACTTAAATGTTGGGGTATGGGCGAGAGTGAGAGGAGTTGACAATCCCCCAAAATTGATGGGATACATTAATGCACCTATCAAACTGATTCTCGCACAGTGCTCGACGACATCAACAGGACATTATCTCAAATGCCACGCTTTGTTGCCACCTGATACGTGTAAGCTGGTTTCAGTTTGTTTATTATTTTTTGAGATTTTATTTGATATGATTTGTATCTCTTAGAATTTGTAATTATATATTATCTTTACGTTTTTGTATGCACTTAAGCGATAATATATTTTCTTAATAAAATAATTGTGTCACATAGATTTATTCTTTATAAATAAGTTGTTCACAGAGCTTTTATTAAGTTCACTGCTTTTAAATATAAAACCTCTCATTTACAGTGTTATTTACGTCAAGTACATCAAAATTACAAGGCTATTCGGGATTTGATCCAACTCTTTGCTATGGGGATATATTACTATCGTATTCTTGGGTCTCGACAAATTCTATTCAACAACCTGTTGTTGACAGTAACAGCAATAGTAATAACTTAAAAAAAGGCAACGACGATATCATCAAGGTTCAGCCTGTCCTACTCGGAGTCGAAAGTGGTGATAAAAAAATGCATGACTTTATGCGGACTCATTTCCATCGTGCCACTCTCTGCGACTTTTGTACAAAGAAGGTAATTTATTTACATTTTTAGATTTGTTTTTCAATTAATTTCATAAATAATTTGATTTCAGATCTGGCTTAAGGATGCGGTACAGTGTCGTGATTGTGGTATGGTTTGCCACAAGAAGTGCGAAAATCGTTGTCAAATGTTGAACTTCTGTACGGCTGACAGTTTAACAACATTAGCCTGCGAGGCAGACGAAGTCGAGTCAATCGTGAGTGGTGACACCGGGCCGGAAATATCACTGACAAGTTGTGACGAAAATGTTCAGGTATTGAACACATAATCTACTGTGATCTTCAAATCTTTTGTAGTATTTTTTACAAAATATTTTGAGCACAATGGAAACAATATGCGCATTAAATTTGCAACATTGATAATTCAACAAATGTGCACTAAGGCAAATATCACAATATAATCTTCTACCGGTAAAAAAGATGCTAAAAATCAATTAAAAGTTCTTCATCTTTAATTTCATTGAGTTGTCAACGTTGCAATCTTTCTGCTGATGAATATAATTTCAAACTGAACAGCACCATTGAAGAATGTACTAAAAAAAATTTACTAACAGTTTCTACAGGCATTTACATGTTTTTGTTATGTATATAAAATAAATACATTCACTGGATGCAAATGACATTTGAAGAATTTACACTATGAGTATTCACAAATGTCTTAGAAATGTCTACAGCGACGGTCAATAACTCTTCTTTGACATTCATTTTAAAAATTAAATGCCAGTTGACTATTAAACATTGGCACTAAAAGAAAAAACAAATTGTCCTATTTTTCATAAAATAAAAATACTACTTTTAGATATATCCTTTCTTTTTTTTTTTTTTTTTTAGATTTTATTGTCAGGAAAAATGGGAAAATCTGCTGTACTTTGTTTCTGTACACAATTCTTGATCTGCATTGAACTGAAATCACCAATTTTTATCTTATTATAGCACAGACATTTTGATTTTAATTTTCGTTTAAGATACTCAATTTCTTTTCATTTATTTCCTTTTTATCATACAGGGTAATTATGTAAAATTATAAGGTCGACATATTAATTGGAGGGGAAATTCACAGTCTGGGTGAAGTGCTAGTCAATAACTATACCTCGCAAAGCAACTCGATTCCAGTCCTACGGTCCAAATGTATTTTGTATATATAGCTGTATTTAACAACCCAACTGCGGGTGGAGGTTTTCAAGAAAAAGATGAGAAAATGAAATCTTGGAATGACTGTTACATACATATATATACATAAAAATATGTATATAAGTGTATATTTAAAAAAGTATTTATATGAATTAAATAAATATAGGGACCCGCTGGTACCAACGGCATAACTGATTGTAAAATTTATATTTTGCTGTAAATATAGAACATATATTGTTAAGCATGGCTCTTTTTTATTGTTACAACGAATAAAGCGCAATCATTTGCACTCGCGAAAGGTGAGGGGTTTTTTTTTCGTAGGCTTGCACCTTGACCCTTTACAAACTAAAATTGATCTGAATGTATATTTTATAAATAAAACTTCACTACTTCTAAAAGGCAAATCACAGTCGAGAAAGTAAAATCATTATCTGCAGTTTACTTCCTCGATTAAGTGTGCATCAAATTTTAATTTAGATTATTATTTCATACGTTTTCCTAAAATACATAATTATTTGTCAAAGTATTTTAAGGAAACGTCAATGATATTCAGAGTGTCTTAATTTAATGTTTTGATTCTTGGCGTAGAATAACTAATCTGAAAAACACCTTAGACTAAAACTGATGGATTGATTAGGGAACAAGTATGATGGCCGTGAAGGCCAGCATAGCTAACACACTGTTGGGCCTGAAGAAGGCCGGGAGTACAAGTTGTCTGGCTCCGCCGAATGCTGGTTCGGGTTTGTCATCCAGAAGCCTCCCCCCAAGTCCCTGCGCATCCCGCAAGGTAGAATCGTCATAGTAAACGTTAGCTTTAACAAGGCAGAAAGACGATTTGCAAGATTATCGCTTTATTAAACTGAGTACGAAGTTTGCAAGGTGTTGTTTAGTAGAATTTTTTTTTCCTTTTAATAATTATTTCATGTTTTTGCTGGTACTAATTCCATATACTCTCTTCAAAACTAATTAAAAATCAGTTTCAACGCAAACTTCTTGCTAAAGTTGATTACTATCTTGCCTGTAAAAACAACTATCTCAGACTCTTTCTCTTACTTTTGATCTTCCATTTATTTTCTTCTTGCATTTAGATCGAACGAATCACGGGTATTTATTTTGTTTCTCTTATACTGTTTTTGCTATTTTTTTATCTAATACATCTTTGAAGCAACTGGACACGTGTTTGGAGATTTGTTATATGCCAAGAGCGATTCATCAAATGCATGTTCAGATTTGATTGTCAGTAACTGGCTAACGATAATTGCTTGTTCGCATCGATATTTTCACATTTATATGTTTCCGGCTTGTTTAACTATACTGCAAAACATTAACAGACAAATTAATATAGAAGATGAAAAAGTGGAGGTATTTGGTACACATAAATTGATATTGCTTAAGCTGCGAGCACAGTCATGACGAGGACTTGTTCCATCGCATTGCTTCAACATTTTCCTGGTTATTAACAGGCCAAAATTTAGTGCATTGAATATTAAAAGCGCTATCAGTAAGTGATTAGACAAATGACACGAATGAACGAACAATTTAGAGCTCGCTCGTCGGAGGATTGGGCATAAGTCATAATTTGTTGGAAGGAGCCGAACCGAGCGTGGCTGCGCCACTGCTTGCTGGGGAACTCAACGACGGACTGATGTCAAAAGCCAAGGACACTGGCAAGTTCCTCTACATACATTTGGATAAGCAGGAAAGAATCGACAAGATCAATTTGATGGTAATTCCTTGCTTTTTACTTCACCAACATTGAATTATCCCATATCGTGATAATTTATTAATTTCAATTAATTGTCACTGATTCGAATTAACAAATTTAATAAATTGAATTGTTATATCATTTAATTTTTATTTATTTTCTTTTAATTGAAGATAAATTAAATTATAAAAAAAGCAGAAACAAGTTGTGATACGCTGCAATTTCAATGGAACATTTTTCAAAATTATTTATCGTTTTTGCGATAAAATATATATGTTTAAATGATCTTAAATTGAATAACTTATCATTTTTTTTTCTATGAATTCCCTAAATCCATTAGTTAGCCAATATAAACTTGTTTAATTGAAATATCCGTTTAGATGGAAAATAAATTCAGATTTGTAAATTAGTCTCAAAGTTGAGCGCAAATTAAACGAATTCTCCTTGCCAACTCCTTGGCGTTCCATTTCAATTTTATTGAAATTCGGCATTTAAGTAATATTGACGTTGGTATAAGTGCCGTTTGTTGAACGCACACGACTGTTTTCGCTGAATATTTGTGAAACTCAGGCAAATCGATAATTGCAACTTTAAAAGCACTAAATAATCTAAATTAAAATGATTAAAATTTAAATTTTGTATTGTTACTTATTATGTACCTTGTAATTTTATGTGATTAATGATTTCCTGAAATCCAAATGAATAATAAAATATCATTATTGAATAAATAATTATCAAAGTATAAGAATTGAAATGGACTGAAATTTATTACAGATAATGAAACTGAAGACTGCACTTGATGCGGAGACTACCTCGAGATTGGAGCTGTCTCAAGCTGGCGAGTTAGAAAGCGGAAAATTGATTGCCCAGAGCGATTTGCGGGTACAGGCGCTGAGTGTATTATTGCTGCATTATTGCTCTGGGCTGCAGCACGCCCAGGAAGCGACAGCAGGATCCGCGAACGACGCGCAACTCTAGGTGTTTGCTTCGGGCAACGATTCTATGTACAAGCTACTTAAAACTAACTAAAAGCGTATTGAAATTTATCGCTTATATCAGTAGTTGCTTATTGAAGCAATTCCTTTCTTCAATTTATTGAATAAACAAAACTTTAGTTTGTCAAGAATTGAAGTTAATAGGTAATTAAATACCATTCAGTAAATTAATTGCATTAAACTGTGTTTAATGATCATTCCATTTGTCAATATTGGTTGACGTGATAATTTAATTCAAATAATATTTTTTAAATTAAATTGCTCTAAAATATTTCATTTATTTTAATACGCTTTTGGTTATTAATTGTGTTACAACTGTTATTAATGTTACAACAAGCATTCACACGTATCAATAACGGTAAAAAATATTGTATCATCTTGTGATATGCAAAGGCAGAGAATTTCGTTTTTTATTGTTTTATAATTATTATCTAACTACTTTCATATCTGCCTTTTTAATACATATATTGACTAATGTATTATATTATATATTTGTTGAGTAATATTTTTTCATATTCTTCACGTTAACTCTTATTCAACTTTATCTTGTAATGTCATGATATTACAGATAACACAATATTTTTTATCAATAAGTTAATTACTTACAAATGAGTCAATTGAAGCCTTAACTATTTGGCTGATTCTGAAAACTGAGAAAACATACCACCGACACTAACATTCCATGTTAACTAAGTGTATGTAAAACTTCAAACTTATATTGTACGAAAAAGGATTTATGAAGATTGTTCACTGTTTCTTTTTTTACATTAAAAAAGCTATCAAATAATAATTATTATTTTTCTAGCGAATTGGGTTTTTTCAAAGTCTATTATATAAAATAATATCTTTATTAGAAAGATACAATTTGTATTATATCTTACTGAGCTCATCACAATCAAATATTAATGTTATTAACTTCATTTCTTTTTCGTGCAAAGTTTAAAACTTTTACATTTAAGTAAACGATTCAGCAAAACAGTCAGACGCAAACAATCAGCTATGGAACAAATACACTTATGAACAAGAGTAGTTCTCTAGTAGTTATTGATCATTGAATTATTTCTTAAGGATAAGATTTGCGAAAAGACCACGCATTTGCGCAGAACGCGTCGTTCTGACTCGCTCAAGACGGTCGGCTACATATCTTTGTCCGACTTATTTTGCATATTATTTAATTCTGCGGCTGAAAACTATTACCGTTGTTCTCGTTATGACAGATGTTTATGATATTTACGAACACTACGTCTCTGAACAAGTTTTAGCGCTTCGAAACTTGAGCCTCCGTAAATTGTATCACGCCGTTGGATTCAATTTATGCGACAGTTGCGTTATAACTTTGTATGCTGAGGAAGCTATAATGTCTTAGGAATCACAATTTACGGACGCCATAGATCTGAACGGGAAGTGATTCTTAATTGATTAGGGTGTCAAAAAGCGCAATTGAAATTCATTAAGTATAATTGATAGCAAATGTGAAGATATGTTTCTTGAATTTATTTTTATTGTATTTCAAAGTGTAGGAAGTTTTTTAGAGATTTAATTTTAAGTTGTAAATAATTTTGTTTTAATTCTATTCAACGAACGTTAACAAGTATTATACATATATTTAATTGGTTTTAAACGCTCTTTAAGACCACAATCGGTTTCAATCAACTTTGATCAGTTGTCATTTATTGAAGCGTTGAAGGAAAGATAAACGATGGGCAATTCGAAGTTCGAAAACCGTTTTATTGAACTGACACTTTTTCGACTTTTGATATACATGATTTTAGCCATTCCAGCGTTCTACCGATTGAAATCCAAATTTCTCAGCTTGAGAAACAAATGTTTTTATTAAAAAGTGCGTCTCGTCGGACGAAACATAGCGAATTTTAAAGCAGACAACGAAAGAAAATTTCAATGATTTAGATGAATTATTATAATTTGTAGATTTACAGTATTTCAAATGAAAAACACTCTGTGCTTAAGTTGTTAAAGAAGCTCGACTTTTCGACGAGCGCGAATTACGATCAAACGTCGCGACAATACCGACTATTGTTCAATGCAAAGTATTTTAAGCGACGATCTGTTACATTCCGTGCTAAAAATTGCTAACAATTTAGTAGCATTTCTTGGCATTAATGCATAATTCAGAAGCAAAAATGTTTAACGAAAGGTGCGATTTTCTACCAAAATCGCAGTGATAGAAGTAAGTATTGTTAAAAAGTTTCTTTATATATATATGATAATGATATATTTTCATGGAAATAATAGAAAATGGAACATTTTAGGAATAAAATTTCAGTTCAAGACTGTCAAAGAATTCCAAGACATTAAATGTTAATTTAAATTTGTGAGCATCTTTAACACGGGATATGTTTCAATAACTTTGACGTGTTCAAGGTTCAATTTGCAGTCGTTATGACTATGTTGCGAATAATTTGTTCTTTTTATATAAACGTCTATTTATAATTATTTATCCGAAATATAAACAATGTAATGTGTTAAATAAAATTATTTATAGGATAATAATTGATTTTGTTACTAAACAAAGTCTTCAGTAAAATGACAAATTTCATTATAAAGATAAAATATAATTTTCAATTTTGAATTGTAAATATGGTTTTCACGATGATCTTATTTTAGATTGGTACACAAACTCGTTCTGTCTTGCTTTATGGTGTGACCGTCGCCTAGTATTAAAATACAGAGTCCATATCTGTATGTCGATGATTGTTATCAATCCACATAACCTTTTACTACCATGAAATAAACAAAAAACTTTAAATAGGATACTTACAGAGCAAAGATTATTTTAATCAGAATATTTTAACCAACAACCGGTAAACAATTTTTAACATTTTTATTATCATTTATTTATGAACGTGCATTTAATTTAAGACAAAAAAGAAAAAAAATTAAGACAAGTTATTTTCGCACCCATACAGGTTTACGGGTTCAGCGATCATGGGTTAAATTAAATTACGGATTAATTTAAACAATTAAATTACGGATTGTGTGTGTTCTTTTTCGACCAAGAATACCTTCTTTTTAGATAATTATTCAACGCTACACTGAAGTTGCAACAGTTTGGTGCCATTAAAGAAAGAAGAAGAAGAAGAACAAGAAATTTAAATACATCACAGTGTTAATATGGCTTTAATGCCAAGAGAGTCGGGTCGTTTGATCACAAAATTAGCGAAGGATGTGCACATCAAGGAAGAAGGAGTGAAAAAATTATCCAGGGAGGTATGTTACTTAAGTGGATAAACTATCAGAAAGTTTGACATTGTTGTGCCAAAAAGTTGACAAACAAAGGCACAGATGAAAACGTCAATTTTTTGGTGATATCGTGTTACTATATATAATCAACATTGAATCAATGTTCATATGTAACTTAAAATTAGTTCTTATACAGTTATATTTTCATGTCAAGCATTAACTTTAATTTAGCGTTAATATTGTAAACTTTTATGAGTGATTTCGATGAGAGCGCATTTATTTTAATTTGCAATTTAGATTCTGAGTGGAATGAAAAATGGCACTGTTTCAATAAACAACTTCTCTCAGTCTAATCTGCATCCAAATGCAAATGATTCCAACGCAGTAGATTGGATATTCGTGTTAGACACATTGAACTTTAGTTTTTGGAGCAGCGGACGATGGATTATTGATGGCTATTCTGGTTACTTTGGACTGTGTGCAGCAATTAAAAGGGCTATCGAGGTAAGAAGTACATTTTTTAAATTAATTTTTATATCATTTGACGTCTAATTTTATTAATACATTAAACGTATATTTGTGATTATAAACTGTAAATTTAAATTATATTAAGAAAAGTATTATTTCAGAAAACAATTAAGTTGATTGATTTTAAAGGTCAGCACTGATACTTTTATTACAGAATAGTGATCATTGTGACATTCAATTTCAACTTTTATACCTTTTTAAATTAAATTGTTTAAGTATGTTGCTGAGGACAACACATTTCATTTTTATTTTCCTCTAGATTGCTAATCAGTAAACAAATTTCTGGACTAGGATTTTTTTTTCCATTTTCGGCTGTTTTGTGTGAACAGATACTTTTCTCTTTGGTAATGATTTATCATGCTGAAAGTCAAATAATCAGCATAGTTTTTCATTTGTTTTTTAAAAAGTTTTTCCTTTTACTTTACCTTTGTCTTTTGTAATGGTGATTTTTTCATTCTATGTCGCCTGAATTTCTTTTGAACATTTTTCATGTTTTTGTACCTCTTTTCGTCCATTTCTAAGAAAATTGCAATCAATTGATTATAAAGAAATGTTGTGAAATATAATTTAATAAATTACCTTATTAAATTACAATGTCGTTTGCATCATAGGGGTTGAAAGTTTTAAAATACTGTATACCTCGTTTTCTTTTGATTTCCTCGTTGTACTTGTTAATATTCCTTTCACGTTCCATCTGTGCACAAGCAAGCAATTTTCGCTCTTTTTCGATACTTTTCTTTTGTAATTCCTCTTTTGCTTTCCACCTAGATTATTAGAATAAATCTTTAAGTCAAAGTAAGTTTTAATTGCATTATAATCTTCACCACGCGCTCTCACTTACTTGTTATTTATAATCATGATTTTCTTCTTTTTCTCATCCTCAACGCGTTTCTCCTTTTCCACCCTTCGCTTTCGATCTTTCATCATACGATTCCGTAAAATTATCAGCAGTCGGCATTTTTCAAAGAGTTTTGCCAAATTTTGTGTACGTTGAATATACGCCTTATTCTCTTCACCCTTTTTTATTTGCATTAAAAATTTACTCCTTTTTGCATTCAGGAATCTATTGTACTGCTGTTCTTTTTTGTCTTGTATTTCGAGAAGCGTATTCAGACGACTTTCTTTGTTCAACTTCTGTATTTCTTCTGCTCTTTCTTTACGTTTTTCTTCCATCAATCTTAAAATAATATAACAATCTCTTTATTGAAACGTAATTTAAAAAAGCATATAATATCTATATATAATATCTTAGGTATTCTTCAGATAATTACAATAATAATTACAAGATAAGCAGTGAAATTAACTATCACTATAAATTTTCGTGTTAAAATTACTTTTTAGATGCTTCCTTTAGTGCTAAACTTTCTGCTGCGTTCAATATTATATGTTCCTGATCAAGTTCATCCTTTCTGCGCAATTCATCAAGTACGATTTTACCATTCATTTTTCGCCAATACATACGTTGAATGTTATATTCTTTTAGTGAACAAAGCACGTCCAATTTATTGTTGATGAGGCCCATTTTGATCAAGTGCTTCTTATTATAAGGTCGAGAGAAAAATTGGGCCAAATGTTTGTCGTGCAAGGCGTTATACGAGCAATCCAATTCGCGGTTGTAAGGATCGCTCAAGTTGAAATTCACGCGCGGTAAGCTTACGCGCAATCTTTGACCAAGTTTTCGACGTGATAAAGGATAACTATTGTCAGGACTCTGGAACGCTGGGATTTTGTTGTCCAATGGCATACTTTTCCATTTTGGTAGACCAAATGTTACTTTTGCTTCTTTTATGTTGGGTACTGACTTGATGGCTTTGTCCAATCGTCTGATTACAATGGACACAATACATATTAACTTCTTAAATAATTTTATTCATATAAATCGACAAATATTTGCAATTTTGATTGAACTTAAAGTATCGAGTTTGTTAATAGAATTATTTTAGTTTTTCACATTTACACGCAAGTTGTATTAGGAAAGGTGAATGAATTTAATGAAAATAAATTGAAAGAATCAAGGAACCATATACTTACGATGGTGTTTTGATAGTGAACATTGTGAAAGATTTTGTGCAAGACATTATATAGCGAGAGTACGTAGATAACAAAAAATTTAACTTAAGTAATATAACTTAAAATTGACACATTATCTATTATCAATATTGTGAAGTTGGCATTTTTTCTGACATTTGCAGTCGGGAATACCAATTCTCGATCCCAAGTTTTATTCACAAATAAAACGAAAGGAATTGGAGAATATATTTAAACCGGATGAAGGCAGCGGAGAGATACCAATGATTGCGGAGAGGCTCGAGAATTTACACCAAGTTGGACGAGTTTTGCTTGAGAAATATAATGGTGGGAATGAAATTCTTCTCACTACGTAGTGTAGAGCTATTAAAGAGTAAACTTAACAGTAAAGGCATAAGTAATGAAAATAAATGAAACAAGAATTCCCATGACTTATCATTAAAGTGAAATAAAATGCTATTTCTATTCGTAGGAACTTTTTTGGAATGCGTGCAGCAAAGCAATCATTCGGCGGAAAAGTTATTACAATTGATAGTCCGAGACTTTGAATGTTTCCGTGACGAAGCTACCTTTCATGGCCACAAAGGTTGACATACATTTGACATCTTTGTCGCAAATTGCAATACTATTGATTGATTTCGCACTTTACGATAAACGTATGTTTTAGTATCCTTCTACAAAAGAGCGCAAATATTAATTGGTGATATATGGGCCTGCTTCAAGGGAAAGGGTATCGGCGAGTTTAACGATAGTGGAGTAATAACTATGTTTGCTGACTATCGAGTGCCTCAAGTTCTAATACACTTTGGTGCCATGCATTACAGTGACTCGCTCATGCAAAAACTGCAATCGGGTAAACTTTCCAGCAAATTGCATTTTAAAATTCCTTTAATTCTTTATAGATTCTTTAATTTCTTTAAATATTCATAGTTTTAATAAATAATCAAATAGTATCAAATTATTAAAGTCTTAAATGAATTGCTCAATTTTTACCTTTTCTAGACCAACCACTTGAAGCCAAGAGCGATGAGGAAATAGAAATTCGAGGTGTTTCGATCGAAACTGTGGAGCGT
Source organism: Aradophagus sp. ZL-2020 (assembly GCA_022817685.1). NCBI lineage: Eukaryota > Metazoa > Arthropoda > Insecta > Hymenoptera > Scelionidae > Aradophagus > Aradophagus sp. ZL-2020. Next base: position 5,361 of record JABFOV010003111.1, on the reverse strand, counting down.
GTTTTGGAGAAAGTAAAAAGTGCGATCAGTGAAAATCCGTCACTTGGCTTTAAGGATTCTGACATCAACTCGATCATAATTGATCATTTCTTATGGGATTACAGGCGAGCCCACGCCGAAGAACTAGAAAACATTCCTTACCACAAAACTCGCACAATTTATTACTGACTTTGCTGTATACTACAAGACAAAACTTTATTCATCTATTTTTTATAAGAAAAACAAGTATACAAGTGTTCAAGCGTTATCTTTAAAAGAATATTTTAGCACAGACGACGATGTTTCCTGTTATATATGTTCCTTTGATACACTGACTTTGAAATAAATGTTTGATATTAAGTAAATTCGTACTTTTCATATGGTTTTTCTTTTCACGGTCGTAAAGTAACCGGTCTTATAATACCAATTGGAAATTTGGTAGCGAGATATAAAAATAATTGCATAAATAATTCACCCTTACTTCTTATGTTACTTTCTTTGGATGGCGACACCGCACGCTGACGTCCTTTGGCACAAGTACAACGAATTTCACAAATCTAGAATCTTCTTAAAATTAAAAATAGTGTCATTCGTTTAGATGAATGAGAGACGAAGATCAATATATTTGACAAAAATGTTGTGTTCATCCCCTTTTTCACCATTTTTAATATAAATCTTAAGGGGCAAACTGCAACGTCACACTGCACATTAATTGGATTTGCATCATACAAATAGGTCTCGTTTCACAATGCAAACCTGAGTGAACGTGCATTTGAAAAAATATACCGCTTATTTAATTTACAGTGGCTTATAACAGTTCATAGGAACATGGGTTTTATGGATCGATAAAATACGTTTTAAATCAATATAATACATAAAGAACTTGAGTAAAGTAAGTAGTTAAAAATGTTTTAAATTATAAAATAAATATTTAGAAAAACAAAGTTTACATTTTGACTGTGTTTACTTAAAAGTTTAATTATTTATAATTTCCTTCAAATTAATATACAATTATAACTATTTATCAAATGTTTTTACGCATAAATCCAGTCCTATGAATTGTTTTAGATAAAAGTTTACATTATTGCGCTGATCTTACGAATGCCAGAAATCATAAATTTTGGACAGAGCGAACAGTGATTCTTAATTACATGCTACAGTAGCTGGGATATGGCAGTCGCTCTTACGAACAAACAGTTATAAATTTACAATACTGTACAGTGTTGATATTTATATATTTATATATATATTATATATTCATACGTATAAATATATTTATATTCAAATATTGTTATAAGTAAAACAATCGATCAATCAATAAACAATCAATTGCATTTCGCTTTTGTGCAATTTTTGCTTTTGATTCTCAAAACTAGTCTTAATATTGCTTTTGCAATTGCTCCCAGAATTGTATGTTGTCGCGCAATCTTCCCGACGAAATCACGTCGGCTCTCTTATCATTCCGGTTTGTAAACACCTCGTTCTCTGCTATTTGTTCCTCGTGTTTGATCTGTCGCACTGGTAAGGGTGTGACTTTGTTAGGCATTTGACGCAAGCCCTCACGGAATTCTTTTGACAGTGATCTGGCGGTCAGGCTGTGCATTTGCTTTGGCGTCTCGATGATTTCAATCGCGGGTGTTTTCGCCCTGTCGCGACCAGGTTTTGAGTTCTGAAATGTTAAAGTGGGTCGTTAATGTATATAAGTTTAGTGATAATATGAATCAAGAAAAAGAAACAAAGTTTGTTTTTGAATTAGCAAAAAAAAAAGCGGCCAACTTTATTTCTAAATTAAAATAACTTTAAAATATGTTGGCGTAAAAAGTGTCAAGTTTAGATAATAATGCACAAATTAAAATGATGTAAAAAAATTTTTTTGTAAGGAACACAATTTAATAATGAAGATTCAATAACTCAAAATTTCAACTTACTCGGGAAGTGAAGACAATTTCATCGCCAGCTGTTTTGGTGAAATTTTTGGCCAACCTTTTAACCGACGGCATGGGAAGTTCCTTGTCTGGTGAAAAAACCTTAGAGTCCTCTTCGGATGAAGTTTTCTCGTCTTGAGTCTCGTTTTTCAGCGACGATTCTTCCACAGAAATATCGGAAGAACTGTATGTTCTATCCAAGGTATCGCAGGAACTTTTCCAGTGGTCCCTTCGGCCTTTTTCAGCTAATATAAATTTACTAACATCGCCTTTATCATACTTTGAAAACTTTGCAGGACCATTGTAATGCTCAATTCTGGAAATGTTTGGCACAGATTCAGCGGATTTCATACCATTTGAGTAGTAGAGACCTAAATGGTGTTGGTGGTCAGATTCTGTATCTTTATCGAACATTGAAATCCTCTTGAAGATGTCACTATCCTTGTTGTACTTGCTAAGAATCCTGGTGCTTTCGGAGCGCGCCATTTGGCTATCGGTGTAAGACTCCTGGCTGTTGAGATGATAAGTGGATTGGGTCTTTTTCAATCCACCATCGAAACCGAACGATTTGAGGTCGAGTTTGTTAACGGGCCGTTGCCGGGGTGGTTTCGTTTGACTCATGTTGAATTCATTACCAAAACCATAAGATTTCAAATCAAGTCGCCGGATTTTCTTTAGTTTCTCTTCCTTCAAACTCACGATTTTTCCAATAGACCCATTTAATTTTTCCTTTACAACTAAGGTTTTGTTTGATTTTTCATTTTTATTGTTTGATTTTTCATCTTTGTTGTTTGATTTCTTGTCTTTGGAATTAGTATCGGAGACGTTTTCTGTTTTCTCTTTCGCGTCCGAACTTTCATGACTAGTATTATTTACATCGCTCTGCATTATCTTTTCTGAAGAAGGATGTTGGTGCTTGACCTGTTCCTGAAACAAAAGAAAAGTAGATTGATTTAATATCATTGATTATGAGTAATTGATTGATGATGGTTTGTATCGCAGTAAACGTAAATGTCTCATTGATGTGGAAGATATAATGCGTTGGCAAGGCATATATTAATCACGTTAAAACAATTATCGATTGAACATTAAATAAGGATTTGCCAGATGTCAGATGCCAGACCGAATGGTATGTCACCGATGGTTGAAGCTGTTAGTGAATACTTGGTCAAAATCGATATTGTCATTTGGACGAGAAATGACAATTCAGCTGAGCTACACAAAGGAGTCGTAATTACTGCTCTTGCGTCCCATAATCCCAATTAAATCATAGTACACTTACCTAGAACATGGACATTCCAGGGAAGAGAACCTGGCCAGTTATATGAAAAAAAAAATAAACGTACAGGTATAGATTTGTACAAGCTCTTTAATTTGGAATGTATGTACTTTACAAGACCAAGGTACGTCATTAATTGTTCACCTTAAAAATAATCTTTTGTACAAGTCAGATATTAGATTGAATCAACAATCAAAGATACACGAAGCAACCGCAATTTAATCACAATAATGGCGTTTGCGTGATCGAACGTCGTTCAAGTGTTTGATGCGCTCAAAGGTTTCAAACCTCTTTTCAATAACTTCCGGGACAATAGGCGGTTTCAGTCGCAGCCGTTCATTCTCTTTCTCCTCATTTTCAAATACATTCCTATAAGGTCTGAAAATTCGTCGCTTTGAACTTATTCTATCATTGTCCAACATCTTTTCTTGGCTTTTCTTCATAGAATTATTTTCAACAATCTTGCACCCGTCTTTTCGCACGAACCTCATTTTCTTACATTTATCATCATCTTTCTTTTTAACTCTCTTCTTATTTTTTTTTCTACATCTACTATCATATAGATCGTCGCAACTATGAAAAGATCGTAAACTAGTATTCATATTCGACGGATGTTCTTTCCTTTTACCCAACACCCTACTAATATCAATTTCGATCATTTTAATACCCCCAAAAGTCTGATGTTTTAAAGACCCGAAATTCGGACAGCCCTGATTTTCTAGCTCAGATGTCTCCTCATCCGAAATTTCGTCTATATTAGACCACCTACTTTTTGAATTTCGGATACCACCAAAAGGCCATTTGGGGCCTCCCTCCCAGTACTTTCGGCCTTGGATTTCAGCAAATTTCGGTTCTTCCTTTCCTTGTGAATATGACCAAGAGCTCGATATGGTATCCTCGTTTGATTCCAGAGATACGTTCCCGGAATCACAGTAGGTGAGGTTGGACCCCTCAAATAAAGGGTTTTCAAATTCGGATTGCAAATCTGAGGAAGGTCTGACGATTCTACTGGAACGCTCGGTCAGTGATTGTTGGACCCCTTGGATGTCCAAAATGGTAGTTGGCTCAGATATAGGGGAGTCTTGGGTGTGGCCACCTGCTTCCAAGTAGAGTAAAGGGTTGCTCACGAAATGCGAGCTCGTAGTGTCGGAGCCGCGATAACTGCACCTATCGAGGTTACCGCGAAGGGACGCTTCCTCGAACTTGTTTAGGCCGAAACTCACCTGGTCACCGTTAGAGAAGCTCGATTGCTGAGACGACGAATTCGCCGGCTGATTGGACTGCAATGACTCGCCGTTCGGTGATTTGGTATCGTTGATGTAATAATCCCTCCCGAACCTGAGATAGAAGGAACAGTTATCGATATGAGTATTGATATTTGATGTTTGCTTCAAGATTTGTCGTCATTATTCAAGATGACGAATCCGCTTTAGATTTTTTATTGAAACTAAAAATTGAACTTTATACTTTGTACTTTGTCAAATTACGATTTATGAGAATAAGAATTGAGTAATAATATTTTGAATATTGATTCCATTAAAGTATTAATATATACTATAAAAGTATTGAATGCCAAATTACATTGCAGGGGAATTCATTACACTCGAATATAATATAAAATTCTTAGGATTTGCAAACCATTGATTTACAATGAAGACGTTTATTAAAATATAGTTTTTGTTAATTCGTTTTTAATTAATAAATTTTTAATATTTCTTTTATAATATATGTGACATCTTTGATCTTAAATATAAAAATTATATAATATTCAAATGTTAACTGACCTTTTTATATCAACTTTGCTTCTGTTAAACAGGATAGGCGACTCTGTTGTTTTCAGTAAATCATTGTTATTCCTATAAAAAATAAAGTCAGCATCAAATGCCAGGATATATTTTTATTACAGCATATTAAAAAAAAAGAAAAAAACGAAACATATTTACCCAGCGAGCTCAGCTGGTCGCACAGCGTATTGCTTTTCTAGAAGTCTCTTTTGAATGCTTTCTTCGCTGTAAGGATTGTTCTGTATAGGAGGTGCATTTTCCCATTTTTTATGTTCTCTCTCGGCTATAGTTCCTATTAAAACAAATCAATATACATGTGTACTACTCCTTATACTACCACTGCGGCAATACCACTTTAATACTTTGTGAAAAATGTTTGATACATATGTTATAA
>JABFOV010003110.1:0-17452 GCA_022817685.1 Aradophagus sp. ZL-2020 | reverse complement strand
TCTACAACAACAACATCATATACTATAGCAACATCTGTTTTTTGTTTTATGACACAGCCAGCCACCAAGACCACAACACTGCATATCGTCGGCCGCGTCAAATGAGTATAAAAGACAACAGTATCGATAAACAATGATAACAAAACATGAATAAGAAAAAAAAAAAAAACTACACGCAGAAAAAAGTTTGATTAATTTTTACCAAAGTTTTCGGTAACCGTGACATATAAGGTAAAAATTGATCTTTTTAATAAAGAATCAGTTCAAAATTACCAAAGTATTTGTTAATAATGCCGAAAACCTTGATAATAATACCGAATAATTTGGTAATTTTGAACTGATTCTTGATTAAAAAGACCGATTTTTATCTTATATGTCACGGTTACCGAAAACTTTGATACAAATTAACCAAACCTTTTTCTGCGTGTACTCGAAATTATTCTGAGTACAACTAAGATTACGTCTAAACTTGAATATAATTTTAATTGCAGTAATTGCAGATTCAATGATATAATATACAATAAAAACCAAAATGCAGTTATGGCTCTATGTAAATGTATAATATTAAATTTTTCTTAGAAGAAATATTTGCGCTTTTGTTACACACAAAATATATGTAATTTGCACTTCTAATGTACAATTTTTATTTCAAACATACAATGATATTGTATTAAATGAATGAAATCTTATATATCGACAAAAATTGACGTTACAATTACTGAAATATTAATAAATATAATAATAACAACTACATTAGTAATAATATAAAAAATATTAGTAATATAAATAATGATAATAATGTTTAATGATAATTTTTCAAGACATTAAATGCAATGGAAAAAGAAAATTATTTATTTTTTTTGTTAATGAAATTTTTTAACTAAATGAAATAACACTTCACAAGAGAAGTACCACGAAACACCATGACTCAAAGGACAGAATAATTTGTAAACATGCAAATAGAAAACATAATATTTGATTTATCTCTTAGAGTGTTAATAAAGTTGGTAATATTAGTGTTTTATAGAACAATAACAAACTTTTTGTTTTTTGAGTTAGGAAACAAGCGGAAGTAAACAAGACTCGATGTTCATGATAACTGTTTTGATGTATGGACAATGATATGTTACTTTATAATATTAATCATAGACGTAATGCAAACAAAAAACAATAACAAACAAACAAACAAAAAACAAAAATTATCGAACGATTGTTTCTGACAAAGAATGTAACAAAATGAAAGCTGACATTTACACGAGTATGTAATAATAGGAAGTTAAATCTTTGCAATATAATTCATGGTAATTACGATCTTTTGATAGATTAATATATTTCAATTAACATGAGAATAATTGATTTGCGAACAAGTAATCAAGGTTAACATTTTCATTTTATTTACATTCATTTTACCATCATTTATAACGTAGATTTTGTATATACCATGTTATAAAACTAAATAAATAAATAATTATAAAATGTATTAGATTTATTGTATATTTAATTTCTTTTTTCAAGTAAAATACGTTTACTGTACACACGCATATATATACATATATGTATAATTTATCTGAAAAATAAAAAGCCGAAGGTGTTAGAAACTGAAAAAAGAAATTTCATTCTATACTGCGAGGTTGGCAGTCTTCAAATAGTACTATACTAAATTACCGAAGCAAGTATAACTGCAGAATGATATCCACAATATATATATATATATTTATTTATTTTGATGTAATTAACTTGATTGAAGAATACAATGCAAAATTAAAAGAACTGTCAATACAAATTATAACAGTGCTGTGCTATTCTATTCCAATGCAATTAAAATGCATGAGTGAAAAAGAAAGTAACTGTTTTTATGTTTTCAACAATTTTTAATAACGGTTGCTCAACCATTAATTCAATCAATAATCGCTGAATTCAAGAGCGATTGCTGATAACAAATTCGATCATAATTTTATCAAACTACAAATGATGAGCAAAAGTCTTATTTATACGTACATTTTATAAAAAAAAGTCTTTCTGTAACTTTTATACATTCTATATATCTTTGTAACATTTTGTCTCGTGCAATAAGTTTGAATTTCGCACATAATTTGCGTATCAACGTTTAAAATCGATAGAGGAATTTGAAAAACAGTAACTTTAGATGTAATGAGAAAAGTTGTTCGGTAATTTTACTCCTGCCCCCTCGCTCCACTTATCCAGTAATAATGAGTTTGTATAATAAATTCTTTCTGAAACCGAATTGACGTTCGTCGCACTAACTCAAGTTACGTTGAATTCTAACGAATTAGAATGTCGAACGCGAAATGTGTTTAAAAATTGATAAAAACGACTGATAGCAAATAAGTATCGAGTCCAGCGAGTTATCAGCCGAGTGGTTTCCAAGGAATGAGACAAATGTACAGCTGAGGCATCGGGACTTATTCTCGAAATGAATAATACAAATCGCGTATGAATACATATAAATATATGTATTCAATTTAATAATATATATATATATATATATATATATATATATATATATATATATATACATGCATATATATATATTGTTAAATTTAAGTATACATATAATTGTATATAAACAATATCACAAAAATCGATAGAATAGCGGTTCGTATATGACTATATATAAACAATTTAGAAACACAAGAGACAAAATTTATATGGAGCAATTATTAATATATATAGTTGTGTACATTTCGTATATGCTTGTATACAAATATATGTATATGTATACAGACAAACAAATAAGAAAAAAATATAAATAAAAGTGAAATAAGAATGAATATAAATATGATTTGATCTTTGAGAGTAATGTTAAGATCCAGTGAATAATGGGGATGTGTATTGAATGCATCGTTACATAATTGAAGCGTATTTCAAAACCATGTTAAATACATGTAATGAAGTAGGCTATGCTATTAGACAATTAAGACCGAAGAAGTATACTTTGTTCAAATGAAATTAACAGCATTGATTATGTTTCTGTCAAACCATATAAATGATAAAATATATGAATGACAAGAAAAATAAAAAATAAAAAACAAAATGAAAAAAAATAAAAAAGTAAGGAAAAGGCAAAAAAATAACACAGTAATTGTTATAAGTAGTCAACTTCGTTGTCATAATCGTCCATCATCATCACCGCGATTACTCGATTGATAATTGATTCTCTTCTAATTATTATTACGATTATAATATTATTTTTAGAACTTAACAAATAAAATATACAGTAATGTTAGATATAAAAACTATACAATGTAGACGAATAACATGAAATACTGTATTCTATATGAACTTCCACCTTTCGCTCGCGCTTGCTTTAATAAATGAATGTATATTAATGATTAAAGTGAATCATGAAAATGTTAAGAACATGAGAACCCTCATTACCTTCGTGAATTGAGAGACAGTGCGAGTTATCATCACTTGTATACACTCGACATAATGGAGAGACATACACCAACGTCACATCTTACACACGCACAGTGAAATTAACGTTTGTTAAACAAAATTAAAAAAGAACAAAATATATATATAATAAAAAGAAAGGAAAATGACACATATACACATCTCAGTTTGTAGATAAATACATATAAAGCTTCGCTAAGTGTTTTCTGGTGGTCAGTTTCTGGACTTGTAGAAAAAAAAAAGAAAAAAAAGAAAAAAATTGTTTATAATAAAGTGATAACACATATTATTTCTTAATTGAACAATTTTGTTATTTGGAAATCATATATGCTGTAAAATTGAATGGTTTCTCTCTTATGATTGTATTTCTAGTTTCTTGTAATATATAATAATTGATTTGAAACCATTTATTTTTACATGAAATACCTACCAATCTTAATTATAATACCTTGATTTATTGTATAACATTATTATTTTTTATTAATTTATTCTTTATTCATTTTTTCAATTTTTTGTTAATTTCAAATTTCATACAAATTTGTCTTAACATTTAAACGTAAAATGAAATGAGACATTAATTAAATTTGAAACAGAATATATTTTTGATTTGCAATTAAAAACAACTTTTTATTGAATCGATTATATAATTATTCAATTTGTACTTTTCATAAATGATTAAAATAAGAAGTGTGATAATACGATTAATACCTCTATATTTTACGAATCTCTCTCTAGTTTGTACGAAATTTTTCTATTCATTCATCTTACTTTTGTGTTGTGAAATTAATTTTTTTGATTACCAGCAGATAATTGAAAGTGCATGAAAACTTTGAAGATTATTATTTAAGTTAATTAAAATAGTTTGTACATAATGTCAACTCAAATATACAACGATTTACTCTAGTTTAAGTTGGTTTAAGCGTAAACGAAGATGGAATTAAAATGTCTATTAAAATCAAGTATTAAAAAAAATAAATAAATAAATAAATAAATCTATCTGTTAGTTATTGATTCCTGTTACATAATCATGATAGTTTATAACGATTGGCAGTTTGTAACGATGAGTAGTTTTTTCAAACAATAAATTTCAATTTATTGTATAATTCTGTAGTAATTAGAACGAATGATCAATTTCTTTAAAGATCTATTTATTATAAATTTATGAAGAATTTACATTGTTTCACTATCGAAGTCGTTTGTTTAATTCAAGTTTACTACGTAATTGTAAACGAATATAGTTTATATGAAACAATCATAATATTCAGAAATATTTTGTGGTAATTTTTTGCAGTACGGTTCATGCATCAAACTATGTAATAAGCAATTTATTCGGGTATGTACGTGAATCGCAGTAAAAAAATAGTTACAAAAAATAAAATAAAAGAGAAAATGATAAAAATAAAAATAAAAACGTGTATTTCGGATTCAAAGTGCGAAACAACACTACAAAAACAAAGTGACTTATTTTAAGTCGTTTAGTCACTTATTTGCATCTACTATATGAAAAGTGTCTTATTTTAAGTCTCTTTTACCGTCTATTCTATAAAGTGACTTAAAATAAAACACTTGTTTTTGCAGTGAAGCCATTCATTAAAGGTAAGTTTTACATTGATACAAATAAGTGGAATGAAGGGATTTGGTGTAAGATATGCATGATTGCGGCATGAAACATCATTCAAAATTGAGGAAAGTGTTACACCCATTACAGAGTGAAATGAAATCGAAGAGTCCATTTCACTCTGTAATTCAGTTCGTTCTGTTCATTTCGTTCTGTTCTCCCGATGTATAAGAATTTTCGTCAAGTTGATAAATGAAAATCTATTTAAACCAAACCACATTCCGACTATCCCTCAAGTAAATCGTTTAGTATAAAGTAATTAAAAAAACATTTATTTAATAAAATGCAATTGAAAGTTGTTGTTCCAATTAACATACTATTCGTTTGCAATTCAATATTAGCATACAAATCAATAATACATTTTTTTTTCACTTGACAGATAAAAGAGCTTGATAAGTGTTTTAAAACAAAATTTGATTCCTATATTTTTCATCTCATTTCCGGACTATTATATTATTACAAACATCGGTGCGAACGATCATAAATATCAGATATCTTTGACTGCCATTGAATACTCCATTCGAACTGCTCGTGAAATATGTGTTTGTACCTTTATAAACTTTGAGATCATTATTACTGCGACCTTAGTCTCAACAATCCCAACACAAGGCACAGACCAGTCAGTCGCGTTTGTTCTTACAGCACGAATCAATCACCTCCTGCTAAGTGGTAACATAATTTTTTGACGCATTTTCTGACGCCTCGATAGTTTGAAACAAATTATTGCATTTTTTGCTCTTGGATTTTCGGCTGATTCCTGAGAACATAGATCACGAATTATCATCGACCTTGAGATTATGGTAAGTATTTTAATTTATATATACTGGCAATTATGGTGACACGAAATATTTTGATTTTTGTTCGCGGCATTTAAGAATTTTAAATTTGGATGTGAAATAGTACTTTTATGGATTCGAATTTAATGATTTATTTAAAATAACTAAATAATTGAGCTGACGTTTGAACAAATAATTACAGTTGTCATAAAATGTTCAAATTAAATCAATGTTATGTTTACAAAATATGATTTTTTTCTTCTGCAAAAAAACTGATTGAACAATATTTTTATGATAGATCTATAATTTTGAAGTTGCATTAAATATGAAATGCATTATAACTATTATTTTTAAAATCCTTTTCAATCGAATTCTTCTCGTAAAAAAACTATTATTTTGAAAGAAAAGTATTTTTTTGAATGGGAAGATTCTTTACCGGAAAATATTAACAAGGAAATCTTTTTCAACCTGAATGAAAAAATTTGAGTCAAAGTGATATTTTTGATCGTATTTGAAAGGATCTTGAGATTACTACATATGTAGTAATTTTAATGGTTTTTTTCAGTGTACGTCGCTAAACGAGTTCACTTACTGGAGTTGATCAAATTTGCAGTTTTTTACGAATATGATTAAAAATTACTCTCTGTACATTCGGTAAGCAGAGTATACATCTATGAATTGCTGAAAATGAATTATGCTCTGTTTATTGTTTGCGTAGTGAGTACGATTCATCAAAATGCGCCGGGGAACCTTGACTTGCGGCAACTTTTTTCCTTTGTCAATTTGATTTCTGCAGTTCTCATATTCTAGTATAATGGCTGTCGAAGAGGGAAAGATTATGCTACATTATGAGTGTTGCAAATCAAAACGTCACTTTTTATGTTCTTGGTTTGTTCAACGTTGGATTAGAATTTTGAATTGGATCAATTTTCCTTCTACATATTTTACTTTTCGATGATGTTTTATTGACGAGTTATGGTGAGTGAAAATTTTACACAAATTACACATGATTTTCACCGTAATGTAATATTCAAGCAATATAGTGGAAATTAAGCCTTACTATTATTCCGTTTTTTATATCACAAATGTATTGACAAATACGTTTTTATGTATAACCCAGTTGTATACACATAATGAAATAATTTGTATTACACGCAGACAAATTTTTCAATTAATTTTTTTATAAATTTAGGAAAGCGAACTTATAAGTGACCATCTTGAGTATTTATAAATGTATGGGAAGATATTATGTAGTTTCTAATATTCGTGCTTGAAATTCGGGGAAAAACTTGTATAAACTTCAGAATAAGTCATAGAAACTTCACAATTTTTCCCATAAATTGATTGGACAAATTTAAGACTGTCACTTATAAGTTCACCTTCCTAAATTTATAGGAAAACGTAGTGTTAATTTTGCATGCGTGTACGTGAAAACAATTATTTATATAAATTGCGCATGAAATGATTAATAAAATTACATACGTTAATGTTACGTGGAGAAATTACTTTTCAAATTAATTTTGTAAGTATAAAAAAGTTCTTGTAAAGTTTAAATATAAAAAATTAGTGCTATCACCACGTCAAGTAAATCAGTTGTTATTATCACTAGCAACTTATTGTAGTAAATTAATCTGTTATCTGTTATTGTCTCCCTTTCAATAAACGATTGCGTTGCACAGTTCGATGCAAGTACATCAAGAATGTACGTCGTTGATTTGTTAATCCATATTCGTATATTATAATAACAATCTTTTTTTGTGCATAAAAAGGCTCGAAATTAACATTAACGTTTCCTAGATTTGAGATAATTAAGTGCAGTGAAATAAAAATGCGCGTAGCTGTTATTGGAGCAGGAGTTATTGGCTTGACAACGGCTGTTGCAATTAAAGAAATTTTCCCTCAAAATACTGTGATCATATTTTCGGATAGTTTTTCGCCGAATACCACTGGCGATGGTAGTGCCGGATTATGGGGTCCTTACGCTTTAACAAATACATCTGTTGAACAAGTTGTGTAAGTTTTTATTATTGCATTTACAAAGTAGGAAAAAAAGACTTATGGCGGAGAAAAAAAACTTCAAATATTTGGTAGTTAATAGCAATCGCAATCGTCTTGTAAAACTGAAACGATTGTTTTCCACCGCAAATTCTATACCATAATCAAATACAAAAAAAAAAAATTATAACCATGTAATATTATTTAATATTCTTGGGGTGTTTTTACAATATTCTTGAAATATTCATACACACTGTTCAATATTATGTATTTTTAAGAAGAGGTAAGGTTTGTTTACTTTAGAAAAAAATCAATGTAATAAAAATAAATATTTTTATAGGTTTGCAAGCGGCTCGAAAGCGATACGTAGTTACAATAGAACTATTGTGCAGGAGAATAAATCGTCGCTTTGGATAAAAAAAAGCCATCTCGACGAGACGTTCTTTCTCTACTTAACTTATGCAACTTTTCATGGGCTGTGGGAAAAACAATTAAAAATATAACAATGTTTGTAAAACGGCTTCTTTTCGATCCAAAACGACAAAATGTTCTGCATATCGAATTATAATCATTTCTTTTCTGTCACCTCTTTTTTAATATAATATTTTCTCATTATATATTTATATAATTAATTTTGGTTATAGAAAATAAACATTTTGCAGAACTCATTGTAATCACTGTCATTATCATGTACTTCGTTTCCGATCAAATTCTGTGCTGACAGGATTTTGAACAGTCAGTTCACTTTGCCACAAATTTTTTATGAATTATGCTTTCATCATTTCGTTTAATTTACAGTAAATGGTCAGAAAAAACACACCGATGGATGGAAACGTTTTGGAAAAGTGATTTAGCCGCGGATGTTGGTGTTTTTTTAATCCCCGTCTTGCGACTTTTTGACGATGATTCAGAACATAATGATATAAAGAAGTGGATTCACGTAGTTTACGGAGGAACGGAATTGGACGAGGCTTCCCTAAAGCAAATTAATGACAAAGTTAAGAAAAATTTTAGGTGAATTATGATAGTAAAAATCTGATATAAAAAATATTTGTTTGTAACTTTTATTTTTAATACATTCAATCGTTATGTAATATTGTTCAGACATGGGTACCATTTTTTGACATTTACTTGTGAACCAACGAAATTATTGCTCTGGTTAATGAAGCGATTTGTTGTAATGGGTGGCCAAATAAAACGACGGTTAATCAATTCATTTCAAGATTTAAAAGATGAACATTTTGATGTGATTGTTAATTGCTCTGGATTAGGTGCTTCTTTATTAGTCAATGACAGGTCTGTTGTGCCAATTAGAGGCCAAGTTACAAGGGTAATTTTAATTTACATTTGATTTACAAATTATAATTCAAATGATAATTATATTATAACTTTTACTACATTGAGAAAAAGTCAGGCAAAAAAATATTATTCCTACATTCTCATTCGTTATTTTGATAAAATATAAAAGTTTATTTCAGGTTGAAGCACCGTGGATTTACGATGTTATTTTAGAAAAGGATAGTGCTGGAAATTACATCATTCCTAAGTAATATTTTCTTTAAGTGTATTTGTGAAAAAGGCCAATTTTGTAGTAGCAAAACATGTGAATCGCGATTTGTTTATAAAATAATAATTCCGTTCGCTCCTGATTTAAAAATAGTTACGCTATTGCAATTCATAATTCCAGACGCTTGTATACGAATTAATCTAATAATATTTGCTTAACAGCAATTAAAAGAATAGTTTTTAAATTGGGCGTCTATCGAATGGCAAAAAGAAACTATTTGATTGTACTAAACTTATAGCAAACATAAAATAAACCATAAACATATCTGTTCAACGATTAAAATAATTGAATAACTGTATATCTTAATAATTGAATAAGGGTATATCTTGAACGTCGTTAATCCTCCGTTCGTTGCACCTTTTTTGGTGTCTCTTTTGCACTACAAAAATCTCAGTCGGATTTTTTTTTCATGTGAGGGATTCGCTCATAACGCGGCGAACGGAAAATTAATTAACCAAGACGTATTTCGTTAATTTCCTTTTTTTTTTTTTTTTTTTTTTCGAGCATTCAAAATAATGAAATTTTGTTGCAGCATAGACAGTGTCGTTTTGGGAGGTACTCAACAAATTGGAAATTACGATACTTCAATTAAAAATGAAGATTCTGAATTCATACATGGAGGATGTTTAAGATTAATGCCGAGTCTAAAAGTAATTTGTTTGCAATTTTCTTAATGTAATTTGCAATTTTCTCATGTAATATCAATAATACGCGCAGAAAAATTTGTTGAACAAAGTAATATTATCTGTCCGTAAATTTTGCTTGATTTTAAGCTGTAATTTACTGAAATTTCTGTCAATCGTACAGTAACAAAACAAATAAGTTCAGATACATATTTTTTGATTGTAGGGTGCAAAAATTTTGAAACAATGGGTTGGATTGCGACCAGGCAGATCTAGTGTTCGATTAGAAGCAGAGAAACTTGTATGGTCCACAAATAACGAAACTATGGTATGAATGTTTCAATTTTATAAAGAATAAAAAATGAAGAACAAATTGTTTAATCAAATCTTATGTATATCAATAATGCAAAAAAAATGAAATCGTAGGAATTATTTGGAAACAAATTAACATGTCCATAACACAATTCAATCGGTTCATCGATCGAAAAATACGTTAAATCTGTTTTCAGATAATTCACAATTACGGACACGGTGGAAGTGGAGTAACTTTATGTTGGGGTTGTGCGCTGGACGTAGTTGAGATTTTGCGAGACATTCAAACCAAAAACCGATCGCATCTTTGAATATATTACTAAACACTGTTTACCGATTTAACATCTCGAATAATACAAGATTTGTCGTTGACGAAACAATTGTTGATAATATTATATCTATTTTCGAAATGAATAAACACAATAAAATAGTGAAATTTTAAATTGTGATTTAAAATTACATAAAACAAACAGAAAGTCGAAAGGCGAACAGGAAGAAAAAAAACTTACACCAAGTTGAAAACTGCAAGAACGACAATCTTTATAAAGTGGGAAAAATTAAGTTAATTAGTACGTAATAAGTTACAATTTCGCAAGCAATTATGCAGAAAATGTTTTCGTTTAAGAAATATCCGAAGATATATTATTAAGCCAAATTTAAAGTCACTAATCTAAAGTTTCGAAAGATAAAAATAGTTTACAAAGTGACTAAGTTCTTTCGTGTTTCGTTGCAGAATAGATGTCATGCGGTACAAGGTACCAGTTCTATTTTAACCTTGTAGTACGTTCCTTTTAATCTGCATAATTGCCTAAGGGGATCGATCTGAGATAATTATGAATGAAACAATATTTGTAAAAGAAACCGGAATCTTGAACGAAAAAGTTATCGCAGTAGCGCTTTCAGCGTCAACCGTGAGCAGGACTTTCGTCCGAAATTGTCTCTTACTGCCAAACAAGTGTTAACGTTTAACTGCAACCGTTAAAAGATTCTTCACAATTTTGGAGACAACGCAAAATAAACAGATGTAATCTTAGAATTACACATTACTAATTCTAAAATTTCGAAAAGAATATATTTTATTACCCATACAAGAAAAAAATTCGCAGGACTTAAAACATATCGCGTCTAGAAAGTCACAATTACGTTTTTGCTAAACACTATCAAACAAGAAATATTCACTAGGTACTACTGTTGATAAAAAAGACCATTTCTCGCACAAGAGAGTAATCGGAACGTGTCATTTGTCGCGCCCTCGTAACGAAATGTGCTATTTTTGTGCAATTTCTAGTCCGAAATTTTTTTATTTAACAAAGTTTCCTACATTTTTACAACTTTGAATTGACTATTTTAATTCGAGTTAAACAATTATTAAAATAAATGTCTAAGAATGAAGCAAGATACTTTTGCCTTTCAATCTATCATGCATTATACAACTAATATTTTCTCTTGCTCATGTTGCATAAAACGTTTTAACTTTAACCATTCATATTTTTGTATATCTATCTGACCTCGAAAACAGTTGAAATAAAAGTGCAATAGCAGAACGTTGATCGTAAAAAGGTTCCACAAGATTGATTGTCAAAATTTGAAAACGCATTTTTGTTTCGTTCGATTCAAGTATATAAAGATTCGATTAACCTTACGTTGTCAACAACTCGATTTCGCAATCGACAATCACATTAGACGCTTTATCAAAATTCATCGTAACATGTGAATAATTGTATCCAACTAATCATGGTTGTGAGTATCGTTGAATCCATCAATTTCGAAGAGATTGACGGTCAAGTTAAACGTTCAGCTTTGATAAGCACCTTGCCAAGTGACAAAAACGTCACCAAAGACCAAGGGCCAGTTCAGTTGAATTATAAGTTAAACTTGAATGCTTTGAATCTGCCTCTAATAATCGCCAATCAACCGAAAGAATCGTCGGCTTATGAGTATTATTTGATAAGAGCCAAGGAAAAAAAAGGTAACTGTGGATGCTTGTTTAACAGATGCTGTAAAACTTAATGCAACTACGACTGAAAAAGTGGTGAATGATTTTGACATTTGTATTAGAGTTACCTTAAGCATTGTTGAAACAAGATGACTCTAAGACAAGAGGTACACAATATGTTTATTCATGTATCGTTTCAAATGTTTAGATTCAGCGATACAATCTTCAACAGCCAAGGATAAATCCACTTTTGAAACTACAAAAAAAAGTCGAAAAAAAAGGTGAGATAAGAATATTTTCGGTTTTTCGTAAGCTTTTTTTAAGTCATCTCCAATCTAAAAAGGTCTGAATGTATAAGTTAATTAAGAAATACAATATTAATAATCAATATTTGATTGCTGTATAGATTAATAACCATATGTACTTCGAATTGTAAATACGAAGTGGTCAAAAGAGTGGCAGCTCAATCCGGCATGAGAGAAGTGAATGAAGATGGCAATTGGAATCTGTGTTGGACCGATGGAATTATTGGAATCGATCGGATCAAGGATATGAAGAGATTCCAGAAAATCAATCATTTCCCCGGAATGACTGAAATTTGTCGAAAAGACTTTTTAGCGAGAAATCTTAAGAGAATGGTCAAACTATTTCCAAAAGACTACAATTTTTTTCCGAAGACTTGGTGCTTTCCATCGGAGTAAGCATACAGCTTTTAATTTTTTGTTTAATTTTATCAGTGCGGTAAAAAAAAAAGAAATTATAGTAATTGATTTGCTATTACTTTTAAGTAAAAAAAGACATTTTTTTCTACTATTTAAAAATGTCACCTTACACCCGTGGCGAAAAATATTTACGCTAAGAAAAGTCAAATAGAAGCCAGAGTTCAATAAAAAGTATTTATTATTTGGACAAAAGAAAAAAAGATTAATTCAAATAATGAAAGTTAAATTTAATACAGTAGAGCCTGTAATGAATCTTTTATCTGGGGTGATAGAGTTAAAAATAAGACTCCTTCTTTTCTCTCCTCGATTAATAAGTTTAATTGACGCCAGTTAAAATATTATTTGATTGCAGCTTAGGAGATGCACTGGAATTCATGAAAAACAAGCGGCCAAAAATATTCATTTTGAAACCCTACGCAGGATCTCAAGGACGTGGCATTTTCTTAACGAAGAATCTCAAGGACTTAAAGATATCGGAACGTGTTATTTGTCAATTATACATCACGAAAGTTTGTAATTAAAGTAAAGAAAAACAAATATTCGAAATGAAAGGAAACAAATAAATTAATACAAATTAATTATTTTCAGCCTTACACCATTGATGGATACAAATTTGACCTCAGAGTGTACGTACTGGTTACATCCTGCGACCCTCTCAGGATTTACGTTTATAATGACGGACTTGCGAGGTACATTAGATGAAGTCAACAAATGATAGATAGTGTATTTAAACTATTGAATATCGATAATGCTATTTATAGTAAAATGCTAACAGGTTTGCGACGAGCAAGTACAAAATCGTTACAGACGCCAATATGTCGGACGTTTATATGCATTTGACCAATTACACGGTTAATAAAAACAGTGACACTTTCGTTATCGATGAAGAATGCGGGAGTAAAAGGTTACGCAACAGATAAGCAAGTTAAAATTTTTCGTACGGAGTAAAAGCCTCGTGAGTAATTTGGTTTTCCATCACAGGACTTTTTCAACGTTAAACAAGTGGTGGAGACACAATAACGTCAATGTAGAGGAAATGTGGAGTAAAGTCGATGAAATTATCGTTAAGACGATATTAGCGGCCTACCCAACTTTGAAGCACAATTACAATGCCTGTTTTCCGAACCACGACTTGATTTATGCTTGTTTCGAACTTCTGGGCTTTGATATACTTCTTGATTGGAAACTGAAGCCATATCTTTTAGAGGTTGTCAAATTCTCAATATTTTTATTACATGTTAATATAGATTTAAATTACTGTATACTTGTTTCATTTTTTGTTACATTTTTGCATTAATTATTGATTCACTTAATTAATTACAATTGTACTACAATCAGGGAACCAGATAGTAAAAGTCATTACTTAGATGGTAAAACTGTATTGATTTTATTATTTATTAAACAATATACTAGGGTGGTTCTTAAAAAATTATTTTTCTCGTAAGGCCAAATTTGATTTCTATAGAGATAATAAACAAGAAAAAAAATATAAAGATGGACCAATTTAGTGGAATTAGTGTGCCTAAAATGCAATAAAGATTTTTATTTCGTTATTTTCAAATCTTTTTTTTTTTATTCAAAATTAAATAATTTCAACAATATTATTACTAATTATGTATATTAGTATGCATATCAATGTGAAAAGTATAATATTTTCATGCAATAACATCAATATAATCAAAAATAATATTGTTGAAATTATTTGATTTTGAATAAAAAAAAAGGATCTGAAAATAACGAAATAAATTTATTTATTGCGCTCTAGGCAAGCCAATTCCACATGATTTTACCGCCTTATTATTTTTTTTTTTATTGTATACTATCTCTAAAGAACTTGAATCAAGTCTTTCAAAAAACATTTGTTTTAAAAACCACCCTACAATATACTTTACCATTTAAGTAAAATCTTTTAGAACAGAATAAAAATATATATTCAGAACAAAAAAGAATTTTAATAAGCTAATTCTGTTCATTTTGACAAAGTATTTGGTCGATTGAGCGAAATATTTGCGGTGAGTCTGCAAAATGACTTCAGTTACGAATTTTCATTAAATCAATAAGTTAATTAGTGTTTCAAAATCATTTCGTGAATGTAACTAAAACAGTTTTCTACGTGGAAATAGTAAAAGTAGCTCAAATTATAAACATAGTGAAATTGTACCAGCGTTACTATTTATACAGTATTTTGTATTATTTAAATAGTAGGTAATAACAAGTAAGTAATAATGTTTATAATATACAGGTCAATCATTCGCCGAGTCTTCATACCGATTCGATTGTGGATAAACGAGTTAAGGATTCACTGTTGATAGATACATTTGAAATTTTGAATTTATTGCAGTATAGTAAAAAAAAGATTATAGAAGAAGATAAAAAACGAGTGAAAGAAAGATTATGGCATGGAATCAATAAAGTTTTAACGTAAGTACTGCTGTTTATTCAAGACTTAATTAACAGCTTTCGCAGTGCACGCTTTATTTCCTGTATACATAATATATTAATAAAAATAAACCGAATATATTAAAATTATATGCGAAAATCATAAAAAATTCAAATACTTGAGTCAAATGTATAAATATAAAATTTTACACTTCACTAAACCGTAAGAACCAAGAAGTGAAAATTCCTATTACATTGTAAAAGTTACAACTTACTAGTCAAGTGTGCCAGTTGTAAGTAGTGAACTGTAACAGTTTTACCATTTAAATAGTAACTTTTGCTATTCGATCAACCGATTTCTACGTGTAAGTAGTAACTTTCTGTTTCTCAATATAAACTTTGTTATTTGGCTCCCTCAGTGCAAGTTGACTTTTTAAAAAATTTATAAATATCTCCTTGTCCTTTGATCAATTACACTTGTCAACTACCAGTCATTTCCGATGTCTAAACATTGATGTCTGTCCACTCTCGTGATCAATGCCAAAATAAAATTGCAATTACGAAATAAGTAGTATATTTCTATCACCTCTGGCAAAGGCTTAAAAAATTGCAGCTACTCATATACGTGTATCAGAGCAATCATTTTTAGACAGTCGTTTGGTTTGTCGTTTAATTGCTTAGCTGTTGACAAGAAAAAAGAAGAAGAAGAAAAGCAAAAAAAAAGTATAAAGACCATTTATCTATATCTATCATAATTGTTAATGTACAGGTGTCTGTTTTGAGTAGAAATTTTTCTGCACGCGTAACTGAGTTGCAGGTATTTAATGTACACAGCAAAATAAATTGCTATACAATAAATTGCTCTTACAAAGTGGTGATACATTTGATTTAGTGGCATGAAAGATAAACAATTTAATCATTTTAGAATTTATTGAAATGTCCCTATTTATAACCATGTCCAAACTTGTTGTCCACAAATTTGTTCAACATAATTATTTTAACGTGTGACATGTATTTTTTACAATGTCGAATAAATTCAAATGAGGACATGTCGTTCGCTCAAGTGGTCATAAATCGGGTCATTGAGTGTACTATTTTTTAATGAAATTTGTATTGTAATTTGATGATAGTGTGAACGATGCTCCTTCGGTGACCAAAGTTGATAAGAATGATGCAATTCGAAGACAATTCGAATGGGAAGATGCGCATTTGGGCAACTTTCGACGAGTTTATCCCGAGAAGGACGGTGACAAGTACAAGCCATTTTTCAATCAAAACGCCACTTCCGCCTATCAAGAAACCTTAGCTTCGAAAGCTCGCGAAGAAGCCGCTAAAATAGACAAAGAGAAATATGACGTACATGCATTTAAATTACTATGCAATTATTTATCATTAATTTCAATAGAACAATTACAATTTTGCTGGAAAACGAGCGGATGATAGAAGAAAAATTAAATTGAATTAAAATACTGATTTCAGAATAAAATAAGAGAAGAAAATAAGCGATTAATTGGTACAGCAAACAACGTTAAAGTAACTTGTGAAAGTCAAAGTCCTTGTTCCAAAGGTGGACCTATCCCGGTGAAAAGTAAATTACGAGTGGAAAATCCGGTGACAAGCACAGTGAGTTGATGATTGTTAACTGTACATTAGTTTTTATGATTTTCTATGCGAAAGACAAAAGATTGTTTGTGTATTTTGGGAGCGGACAAAAGTAGAATGAACCGTTCCTCAGGCTGTAAAGTGGCTTTCTCAGTAATTTGACACCTCAACGCCTCTAGATCGGTAAATTCTCCTTTACCATCCGCCCTCTTGATCCGTAAAATAGTTTACGCACCTTGGGAGCGGACAAAATTGTAACTAACCGCTCCTCGGGCAGTAAAGTGGCTCTCGGGCTACGCCCTAAGTTCCAATTTACCGCCCGCTCCCTCGGTCTGTAAAATAGCGTACATGCCTACCAACATCTATGTGAACGTCAATTTTTTTAGACGTTTCTTGTTGAATATTTATACTTTGTTATCAATTACAGGATCAAACTATGCCAAATGACACACTCTCATACAATTTTAAACCAGAGTCAATACTGGATACGGAAGAGAAGCAACGT
>JABFOV010003109.1:0-17456 GCA_022817685.1 Aradophagus sp. ZL-2020 | reverse complement strand
ATATATTGTTAATATGTTAAGAATAATTGCAAACGCAATATAATAACAGTGTATTAACAACATATTAATAATGGTATATTAATAATATAGTATTCATATATTACAAATATTATACTGTTAATATACTAATAATATACTATTAATAGATTAATGCTATAGTGACAATATATTTTTATTATATTTTTGAAAAATAAAATATTGTTAATGTACTAACAATGTATTATTATTATTATTATTTTTTATTTATTTTATTATTTTTTTTTTTTTTTTTTCGTAAACATTGAAATATTTTGTTCAATTATTTCAACTCGTAACGTATCGGGTAAAAAGAATTCGGACAAAGAATACATGACAAAGTGAAAGCATGAAAAAAGACTATGGAAAAATTTCGCATTACGCTCACGTTTTATACGGAATTTTGCGAAACGCGAAGGTTGCTCTGTTGTTAAACGATTATCCAAATGATAGCTTAACATTGTTCCAAAAATACGGTGCTCGTTATTGTGAAAATGTTTCTTCGGCAATCGTGGCTCCCTCGCCGTTAAGCTTTTGTTGCAAATTCATTACTGCCCGGTAAATAGTAACATCCCGGCTGACGTCACCGAAGAATCAAGACGCATAGCGTTTTATTCCATGATTTACGTTCTCGCCATTGTGTGATAAGATGCACGCCGAGAATTTAATTTATTGTGGTCAGATGATTGTTGCTGCAAACAGGCAATACGGTATGCATTTGTGGAGTTGAAAAAAGTTACTTCGCAAAAATAACGTTACTGAAGATTTTTGTCCGTCAGTTTTCAATTAAGAGATTTGTATTATAATACTTTCGAAGTTCATAAACTTATTGTTTAAAAAATATTTCCAATAAATCTATCGTATTAATTTTGAAATTAAAGCAACTTATTGATACAATAATTTGAATATTTACGATACTTCGATAAAAAATAGTCGACTTTGTATAAAATACCTTTATTCATAGTGCGTTAATGCAAACATTGATCTTGATTGAAAGGAATTTTATCTTCGAAGGACAGTTTTGCGAAAAAATTAATACTTTTAAAAAACGATGAAAACGTTTTACGGGAAAAAATATGCACGTGAAATATCTGAGACTTATTTTTGAATAAGAATCTACGAAATTCATATAAACTTTTTGCATGCTATGCAATTTTATTAAACGTTGGTTATCACGAAATTTTGCGCTAAGAAAAACGTCGTTGCCAGCAAATTGAAGAGATCTGTTTGGATAACTGAATTTACATTTCAACACGCGCCATACGTACATTATATTTAATAATGCACCCGGCTAATTTTTACGTATTCTTTAATTTCATCTATATAATTTTTTTCATTTTTTCATAACTCATCATTCGTAACACATCCGACTCCGAAATGAAAAAATTACACAATTTTTGCTTACTGCGCATTTAAAAGTATACAAGTTATTGAATTCCTGTTCATCGAAATCACGGAGCGACGTGACAATTAAACTTACGATTTTATAACAATCATGTTACAAAGTCGTGTATTGTTTTTCATTTCCTTTCACATGAACTCTTTTATCTGATAATACGGCAATGCAAAAATCGACATTATTAAATAATAAAATTCGTGATAACTTTCGTTGGTAAAGTAATTGTACGCGATATTAATAAACCCAATAGTTGAATGTAGACTTTATAAATGCAAAATTGATGTCCTCGGTGAATCACTTATGCAGTTTTACTGCGTGTATGCGCAAGAAATTTGCAACGTTTATTTGCAACGAATTTGTAATAAAATATCATTTTGTCCATCGACAAGCAAAATCAGAACTCAAATTTATATCAGCGCGATATAAAATGAATTAATCAATTTTGTTTACTTTCTTCGTTAGAAGTATATCTTTATGGATTGAAAATTTATGGAATTCGAAATTCGTTGCAAACTTCTACACATCTGCGTGTAATAACTCACTTATGAAAAAGGTCGAAAAATTGCGTGAACTTTTTTCCAGCGGCTTTTCGTTTCGAAAACAAATTTTCGCACGCATCGTGAATTAATAAAGCAAATGTCCTGGAGTTGTCACGTGATAATTGAATATTCAAATCCGAGTCAAGACAGTTTATGAAAATCCATTTGTTCGTGGACTTTGAATTAGATATATGTGACGAAGAACGATAAAAGACAAAAAAAGGAAATGTTTGCCCAGACGAGCAAAAAGTGCAGGGCCAACGACACGCCGGTGACCTTCGCGCGCGATTTCTTCATTTCACTTGATTTAATTTGTTTACGATGATAAAACGTTCGAGAAACGTTCGAGTAGCGAAAATAGAGCGCACTGTCCTATTTTCGTTCTTCTTTTTTTTCCTTTTTCTATTCATTGTTTGAATTCCTTTGTTTGATAACGTCACAATAATGGAAATTATAATGTGAGCACGAAAAAAGCTTGCGATATTTTTTCCTACTTTTCTAATAAATATGAACGTTAAATTTATTTTATTTTCAAACAATAAACATACAACTTTCCAATCATTATTTCGAAAGCTTTATATTTGCGTGTTTACAACGAATACAAATGTACTTCGAAATTTCATGCAAAAAATTTTGCAAACTTCCTGAATGTATTATAAAAATGTTTTATATTTTCATTAATGTAACAATCGATTTTTCGACGTTATGATCGATTTAAATACTTAAAGTAATTGATACTAATTTTGCAAAATAAATAAACAAATGGAGCTCGGTAGCACATTATTTGCAAATGTCCACATTACCTCTTTCTTCAATGAAAAAAGCTACCCTATTTCACCTTAATGCGATTTGAAAACACAATCATAAATACAGTGTCATTCGATCCAATAGCGTGCTTGATTCTCTCGGTTCAGTGGGTAGAATTATTTATAACTCAACAGTCGTTGGTGGTAAAATGTGAAAATTCGTAAAAAAACCTACGTTTTCTCGTTTAATGCAAATATATTTTCAGGCACACAATATATGTATAATATATTCCTATTAATATGTTCACATTATCAATGTATTATACAAATATTGTTGTTATTAGCCGAATAATCGAACGCATTGAAGCCAAGAAAAAGAATGCGCGACATCTGTTCTCAAAACAAGCGCAACAGAGCGTTCTCCGAGTTGGAAATACAAACCTATTCTCTTTTTTATCTCCGGCTTGCCATTAAATGAAACGCACAATGGAAAATTCGTAGCTGCACGGGGATAAGGTAGGCAAAGAAAAAAAAAAAAAATTCTTTCAGTCAGTCGAGCGGCATTTTCCGCGGCCATAGCCGAAAACAATGGCAACTAAATGGACTATGAAACGCGCTCGAAACTATTGTTCGCAACTCCCGGACTTGTTAAAATAAAATGAATTTTAATTCCCCTACCTGCCGCTCGCCGTGTAATACGATTCGCGCTTATTGAGCTCGCCTTCGCTCGTGTTTTCCGGCGCAAGGGTAATTGTAAGTAGCGCGAATTGTTAGTCAAAAGGAACGTCGTTGTTCCTCAATTTTCGCCAGCGAAACTTTCGCAGCGAACGCGGCAAATCGATTTGTCATTGATAGAATTTCACGGGGGATCAAACACTCGAGTTCAGAGACGGCGAACGCAAACGCGAATATAATGTACATATATCTTCGGATCCTCTTTTTCCGGTGCAATTTTTCACATGAATAAAGAACACGCGAGCGAAGTTTCATGAAACAATTTTCGCCCGCTGCTATAATGTTGGCTTAAAGATGGGTTTTCGATTTCTTTTAAACTAACTTGTATCTCGCGTTGTTGTACATCTTTTGCGAATTCGATACATTTTGTGCAAAGCACCAAAGACACTTGAAAACCATTTTGGATTTCAATTGTTTGGAACACAAAACACCAGCTAATGGACGAATAAACCTAATTTGTTCGATTGAGTACAACGTCCCTACACTCACAAAAATGTTCCACTAAATTTCACTGTTCAAACAGTATTTGAGATGTATTAAGCATAAAAAGGGTAGTATTTATTGTGTAAGTTCTACACTCAGAGAAATTTTGTATTAATTTTTAGAATTAAAATGATTATAATTTAAGGTCTTACGTAGTAGTTTTGGAATATAGTAAAAAACTTACAGTTATTGATATTAAATTGGTAAACGTTCCTACAATTAGATCACCTTTTGCTACACATAATTTTAATTTTTAAAACTAAATTATCAAAATTTACTGCGTTCAGTAGTAAATAATATTAATATTAGTAGCATATTTTTCGACTTTTTTGCTACGTTTCCCACTTGCTGTGGAAATTTAGTCATTTTTAATACTCAGAAAGAAATTGACATGGCCCTGATCAGGAACATTTCATCAGAACCATACCGGGGCCTTTGTCAGAAAGATTTTTCTAATCAGGGCCACATCGATGCCATGCGTCACATCCGCATCAGGGTCCTATCAATTTTTGCAATTTCTACTAGGGTCGTTTGAATCCATAGTGCTATCTCACTGCGGCTCACAATCTCGTTGCCTGTTTCCTACTCAGCCGCAACGAGCATTGATTTCCACTTGTCCAATAAAAGATATTTCATGTCCATCGCATTCTTTACCGTCAACGATATTTGTAACTGCAGAATATGCGCGGAAAGAGAGATATTTATGTGGCGAAAGCGGCCGCGAAGAGAAAGAGGGCGCTATTCCAGTTGGCTCGTCATTCAACGACTTTCAACAGGCGAAGAGGCTTCTTAGAGAATGCTTGATCAAAAGTACCCACTCTTTACAATGAGGCTTTTGTTCGACGCTATATTTGTAAATATTTCTGCACACGTCGCGTGCTAAGCGCACGTATACACTAATAATTAACCCCTTATTTCGCTGAACTCTTAACGCGACTCTCGTACGTGTGGGACTTTAAAGAGCAAACAAAAAAGAGGGACAAAGTGAGAGAAAAGATGGTGAAGAGGAAATAAAATGTCAGGCGGAACGAGCGACGAAAGTTATTTTTCTTCCTATTTTTTTCCCTTTACTCTCTCTCTCTCTTTTCCCTTTTTTTCTTTTTCATCTTTTAAGTGGCGATACCACTTTGCACTTTCGAGACGTAGTTGAGTGCATCTTTCAAAACGCTGATACGATTACTCTTTGACAAATGGATCGCAAACATTAGACCAGTCATTGGAAAGTAATATTCAATTGCTTCTTTTGGCAAAGCTTATTTTAAGTAAGCGTTTTCTTCATCCAGTCAAATAAATGTCGATTCATATGTTTACCTCCAAAAGTCGAATACTTAAAGTGTGATTTCGGAGTGTTCATTTGTGGAAAAGTTAAAAAATAGTCCAAATATGTTTTCTTAAATCAGAAAGAAATGCCCTTTTTAGAATAAATTCGATTTGAACACATAAAATATAAATGAAGAATTAAAGATGAATTAATATGAATATAAATAAATATAATGATAATATTTGTGTAAAAATGCTTTCGTCGGAGAAACTGTATTTTGTCGTTCATTTTCATCAATTCAATATGCAATGGATCAACGTATCTACATATGCATGAAAGATGTATATTTCTGTTTCGAAAAGTCTGCAACAGAATCCTAGCCGATGATTCTTTGATTCATGCGAGCGTTTGGCACGAATTTACTCGACATCCTGAACTCGTCAGATTTGTCAATCAAACCCCGCAAATTCACTATTCACGATTTTTCGAGAAAATCATACGAGTTTCGTGCTTACTTCATCGTTGAAATGACACACTGAAGTCTTGCTAGAAAGCCAAGGTTGTTGTAGAAAATAATACAATCGGACCCTGCTTATTGCAAGATTTCGAACAATTGATTGTCATCGAAATGAAAGAAGTTTTTTAATAAAAAAAATCAAGTGAATAATAACATTAATGATAATCTTAAGTTATGAAATTTAAACACACAATCGTTAAAAGTTCTGGTAAATTTTGCAATTAATGTGAACTCAAAAACACGCGCAAGGAATAAAATCGTCTTTGGAATTACAGTTTATTCAATATTGGCCTACATTTGTTAAACCAGTGCTAAATTATTTTTACAAGGATTATATTTTTAACACCAAATCATCTACATTTCCACTTCTTCGTTCAGCGATCTAAATTAATCGAAATCAAATAAAAGTTTATTCGATTAATCAGCAGCAAAAGCTTATCGAAACTCAATAACAGATAAAGCACCGGTAAGTTACTTCTAATTGATATGTTAATCATTTTTGCGGCAAAACGTTAGATCGACGTCGCGAAACTTCTGGATAAAGCAAGTAAATCCAATTTATCATGAGATACTAATTGAGAACTTAATTAAGAAATGGCGACGGGGTATGGATGTGTCCTTAATCGAAACTTGAATGTTACGTACGGTACACGTTCATAAATATAAATCGAGTCGTGTACTCCGATCTCAATTAGCTAGATGACGGTCTTATGGGATTTGACTGGCGGTCGGGATAGCGCGCTAAAAAAGTTTGAATATCCATTTTTTTTTATCGCCATATACTTGCCAGCTTTCCATCTTTGTTAACGGCTCATGTTCCGCTAGTTAGAGCGGACAAGAAGATTTCCGCGGAAATTAGATTTTGATGTAGATCGCTTTATGGGTTATGTCATTAAAAAGTTTCTAGCGAAGGACCCTCTCACAAAAACGTACTCGTAATGCCTTCGAGTTAGTCGAAATCTCGTCGTTTACCTTGTAAAGTTTGTATCACCTTACATGTTTTCATTTCTTTTTTTTTTTTTTTATTTATTTTTTTTTTTTTTCGAATTATCATTCTTCTTACAAGTCTCAGTAAATATGACTCGTACGTTATCTAAATTTTTGTTTATCCATATTATTTATGTAGCATACGTAAATTTTGTCACCAAATTTTTAAATATAAAAATATTTAAATTTTGTTTTTAAAGAGTTTATTTTTAGTTATTCGATTATAAGAGGGAACCTTTTCATTTCTTGTTAAAATCTAATAGTTCCCAAAAAATTTGATAATGGATAAAGTGACGGAAAAACCATAGGAAAACGTAATGAAGGAATTCTTATTGAATATTTCACTTCTGAAAGTGTTTTAACATTCTTAAAGTTTATCTTCGATCTCTCAAACTTCTGTATTAAAACTATATCACTTACTATAAAAAATTACTGCTACAACTTTCAATCGAATGAGATGTAGATAGCAAATATGCTGCCGACGTGTTTTACCGAAATATATTTCACCGAAAGTTCACATTCTGCAACTTTGAATTTTAGTTACCTCACGGTCAGACTCGATTTTGTTACGATAACGTCGAGTTTTAATCCTTTTTCGTTTTTTCATTTATGTTATCAATTAAGATTTGCCGCTTTGACATTGGTTTTACTTGAAATTTAATTTATTGATTATTTTTGACGAATATATCGTTTGAATAACTACCTACTAGAAATTATCCCAAAAACTATGAGAAGGTATATACAATAAATATAGTAGTAATAATAATTCTCTTGGCGAAATCTATAAATTTAAATCAAGGTATTTATCACGTTTACATTTTGATAATTATGTACCATGAGTTTCTCAGTACAGTTTTTCTCATTGCATTTAATGTGCTTCGCGCATTAAGCAGACAACCAACTGATTTTAAGACGTATCAGCTTGAGGCTCTTGCAGGTAATTTGAAATTAATTAAGTTCAGCCTAAGAAATGTGGCAATTGTGTTTTTAATCCACTTAAAAACAGCGTTCGCAGCAGCAATTTCACTGCAAATTTAGCGAATCATTAATTAATTATTTTCAAGGATTTAGTTGCGAATGTTTCATTGAAAACAATAAAGAAAAGAAAATTTCGAATATAATAAAAATTCAAAATTCGAAATTTTCAAATTTATACGACGATTAAATTGGCCGAAAAATCGAAAGATGTAAATTTACTTATATATCGTCGATAAAAGTAGAATTCTACGAAAAAAAGAAAAGATTAAAACGAAGGAAATAAAAAATGTGAATAATAATAATTGTTAAAATGAACGAAATTTCACAAAATGACCTTTTTGTAATTCATGTATTACGCGTTTGCTTCACTAGAATGTGAATACCTATAAGCGTAAGGAGGTTATTTTCAATTTTACTTTCTTCATCAGTAAGCCAATTCGGATTATTTCCGTTCAGTCATCATTATTCAAAAACATCGTATTGCTTGTTCTATATAAACATAATGGATGTCTGAATACTTGGCATTATACAGAACAGAAACTGTAATCCGAATAATGTTTGATCGGCTTCATGAAAACGTATGAAGCTGCTATATGCTGTATCCGGAGATCCATATTCATTTTCAAGCAGAAACGTGGAAATGCCTTTAATTCGCGAAGATAGTGAGAAAGGCAATCGTTTTTTGAGCCTTGCAAATTACACGCGCGTAAACGTTATCCTTCGAAAATGTTTGAAAAAGTTTGCAACGCGTAAAAATGTCTTACATCAGCTTTTCACTTTATCCACAGAATATACAATTTGGAAAAAATTGAATAAAAAATGTAAGGTAAAAGTATGTATTCAAAATATGCTTGAAGTGTATGTACATACTTCGATTTTATTGTTAAAATATACATCAAATTTGTTCAATTATTTCAAAAGTTCTAATCATGTGGATATTTCCACGTGGAAAACTTCACATTCATTTTTTAGTTGCATAACTTTGCATTCAGATAAAGTTTTAAAATTTCGTACCTTTATATTACATTTTACGTTAACACTAACAAATACTAAAGAGGTATGTAAAAATAATAAAACGGCACTGCCTTAAGAATGCTAGCAAACGATTTAATTTTTCTTGCATCCTTTCTTTCCGTGCAATTTCTAAATCCTTCCGTTTTAACAAACAAGTTTAACAGAAATTTGACAGTCTATTTTATACAATATAATTTTCTCAGTGCGTTAATTCCAAATTTAACTCTGCCTCGTTGCTCCGTAATATGGCTGTACGCTACAACGTATAACATGCCTGCCATGTAAGTTACATCAAACGACAATTAAGGATTAAGTATGCCAACGTAGAGACGTAACGAAGGTTGAATGATCAACATTAATTTGAAGGCTAATGCCAACATTGACCGCAAATGTATCCATTAGACTACATAAAGGACGCGATGTTTCCGTTTACAGCAGATAGCAGTTTCCTGTTGGCGAATGCTCAGATCGTCGACTTCCCGATCGTCTACTGCAACGAGAGCTTTTGCAGGATCTCGGGCTACAATCGAGCCGAGGTAAAATATCGCTTAACATTTTTACTTGACTTAAGTTGATTCGCGACTCTTATCTCGCGACTTTTGAGAACGAGAATTCCCAACATTTGACCGATTTACGCCTGGCGTCCCGAGGCTCTTCTTTCTTTGCTGAAAATCTACGAGCAATGTCAACGCCCGCGAAAAATAACACGGCATTCAATTATATTCAATTACATTCAATTAAATTCAATTATTCAATTCAATTCAATTTCAATTATATTCAATTATATTGAATTATGTTTCGATATACATTTTAAACTTCTTTTTTCGATGTAAAGCTTAATCGCTTTGTTGTAAGTGGAGTTACCTTGGAAAATCTTGATACAAGTTAATCCGATTGACTTTCATTTGTAGCATGCAAGTTTGTACTATCGATGGTTATAAAATTATTGTATATCGCAATAAAAGAAGAGTTGAATTTTTAAGCAAACATCCTGTAAAATTCAAGTCGTACTTTAATAAATTAAAGACGAACTTGAACGACGCATTATGTATGCTCTAATATTATAGTCGCGACTTGAGAAGTACAGCAGATTTGCTTAAAAATGCAGTAGCACGTTAGATGGAAAATTAAAGCATATTTACTTGCAACAGAGTTGAACCATATAATCTTTAATTTTGCTCTTAACATTTTTTAGTGTAACGTTATTCCGAACTTTGTTTCACAAGAGACGAGTTATTAAACTATACTTCAACTTGAATAATACTTGATAATAATTATTAATTTGAACTGATTGATTCGTAAATTTTTTAAGCGTTGTTTGCTTGATTATTTTTTCTCATAAAAATTAACGTGAATAGAAATCCTCTTCGAAAAACCTCGCAAACTGTTTTCGAATACTGTGTACGAAAAACCTATTACAAAACCTGTTTACGATGAATCTAAAAACTAATTTAACCTTCTTGATAGTACCAAAGAATTACATCGCTTTTTCGCGAAACGATTCACGCCTTGCAATGGCAATCTCTGCTTACACCGAAGCCAATTTCGCTTACCCCCTTTTGTTCTTACCGTACTTTGCCGACGAAAAATAATGCTTATGCAATCCCGACAAAATGTTTTACATATTAAAAAGACTTGCCCGCGAATGATTTCGTCGGCGAGATTCGCAACACCGGCGACCGATTTATCGTCTCTGTATTCAGCAGCCGTGACATTCCTACACATGCACGTATATAAATACCGGTACCTATATATCAAGGGAAATAAGTAAGAAGAGCTTTGCGAAAAGGCGGAATTATCGTCGGGCTGCGCAAGACTGGACTTAAATGAAACCATACCAAGTAAA
The DNA here is from genome assembly GCA_022817685.1 of Aradophagus sp. ZL-2020. NCBI lineage: Eukaryota > Metazoa > Arthropoda > Insecta > Hymenoptera > Scelionidae > Aradophagus > Aradophagus sp. ZL-2020. The sequence continues at coordinate 6,936 of JABFOV010003109.1, read as the reverse complement.
AGTCGAGTTTCTTTTCGATAAAGTCGGAATCTTCGCCGCCAGCGAATGTAAATTTTGATAACTTATCAAATTCGTACTTTAAGTCCCGGATCGCTCGTTTAATGAACCGCATGATTGACGCGTGCACTTGCTTCGGGAAGCTGATTAATAATAACGTTTACAATTACCTTGATATTCGAGTGGTAAAAAGTTAAAAAGTGCCTTTCACGCCATTTCGATTTATATGGTAATACATTTTGAAAATTTGATTCATGTAAATAGCATGCTCAAAGAGATGCTACTGTAACTCAATATTCGTCATTTCGTGGTATTTCAATAAAGTTCCGCCGCCACAGTGTCTTGCTCAGTTGCAGTCGGTCTTTTATTGTGTATAAAGTGTTTTCAAATATGACGGAAAAGTACAAATATTTGTGAGAAAATAAAATTTCGTTCAAATTACGAACTCGCTTGTTTAAGTTTCTTTTTTTGCTATTTGATCACCGTAAAAATAATTTTAACTATAATAGCATGTAAATTTAAATTTACATAACCAATGTTTTAATTATGTTTACTCTTGTCTGATTAATCGCAAATAGAAATCAAAAAGATTGGTAAAAGTTACATTAATTTTCAACGTAAATGTTTGAAAATTTAATTTTCTCTAAAGCAGTGGTCGAAAATCTAAATCTGATTATACTACGACGATGTTTCTGATCGAACTAACTCAAAAGTCAAAGTGAATTATACATTCTTATTATTGCATTAAAGCGAACGATAATTTTCGGCAAACGAGCGAAAATTAAAAGAATATGTTTCCGTTAGATTATGAATCGAATAATGAATTAAAAAACTATTCCGATCGATAAATCTTTTTCGATTAAACTTATAATCAGGACTCGATTGTAATTGACAATCTAATGTTTTGGATCAATCATATTTAACTAATTCGATAACTCCGAATATAATTATCGGAACGAAATTACTTCCAGTAACTACTCCTAATTGCATTTTACTGTGGTACAAAGGACAGACAAGATCGAAATTCGAAGGTGCAAAACCATGTGAATACATTTCTGTTGAAAATATTTGAAAATATTGTAAAATTATATTTTTCAAAATTATATCAAAATTACTTGAAATCCATTTAATATAAAATTACGTGAAATTTACATCAAAATGTTTAACAGTTTACTCATTTTCACTACAATTTCAATGCAACTTCAAACTTGCAATATTTTCGAGCAAAGACGAGAAGCTTCCGATTGAAAATTAAGAAGCAAAATAACGAACACTGAAGATAAACAAGAAAGCAGTTTATCATATTATTTATCGGAATTCAATATTTGATATTTTGTGTTTTTCTTTTTAATTGAAAGCCGCACATTTCAAGGTTTACTACGTCGGGTACAGTGGCTTAAAAAAACAAGGACCTGATCGTTTTGGGAAAGAAAAAAGCCGATAAAATAAAGCCCGTATAATGTGTTCCCGATAAACGTCATAACGATTACGACAATTTTCAGGTGATGCAAAAGTCATGTCGATGCGGCTTCATGTACGGCGAGCTCACAAACAAGGAAACCATAACAAGGATCGAGCAATGCCTCGAGGGACAGATTCACGATCAGTTCGAAATTTTACTCTACAAGAAAAACAGTGAGTACGAAATGCACGTTGCTTCGGAACGAATACGTTCTTATCATTATCGCGTTGCTCGGCGTTTCCGCGCAATCGATTCTAACCTCTACGAGCGTAATCGGGGTCATCGCTTAGGCTCACAACCCTGACTTCGAACTTAAATAGCCGCGATTCTCTGAGCCGAAAAGCATGCATCAATATAAACAACTAATATTGATCGATGTTGTTGCTAATTAAATGATGGATGGCACGGCGCGACAGTGTCGTGTGGCGCGAAATACGTTATCATACGTCACTTAAAACAACATCGAGCCAGCATTGATTTTTACCCGCCTTTTTTTTTTTTTTTTTTTTTATCAAATTGATAGAAGACGCGATTGCCCGATCGAATATCGATTGCACTACTGAAAATAGATATCCGGCTTGAAGTGGTGCAAAACAGTTTAAGTCGGCCGAGCGTGATATTAATGGAAACGTCGACTGCAGCGATCCTCCCCCTCCCCCCACCTTTCCTTGCGATACTCCCTTGTCTAATAAATTTGTCACGATTTGTATACCGATGATAAAAACCAATTTAAATCAATTTATAAACGACGACACACTTCGGGGATTCGTACGTTAAAGAGAAACGAAGCGTTATTTTCGAAAAAAAAAAAAAGATAACGTTCACTTTCTTTTATTGTCATGCTCAATCAACATCATTAAATAAGGTAGATTGATGTTTTCAGTGTAAAATTCCTTTCAACGGTGGTTTAGATTTTTCCACTATATGATGAATGAAAACCGCTGAAGTCAAAATTTCCACGCGTTTGAAATGGGAATTTCGACGGTATTCTTTTCTCGTTTCAACGCCGTAATGTGCTATGCAATCCAAAATCGAAAATTTGGATAACAAAAAACAGAAGTGTGGAAACCGATTCTTGACAGTAGCATTCAATGATTTGAACTGAAATGATTTTTTCTAAGAGTGTTTGAAAAGTTAAAAGCTTCCAATCGATCGCCCCCCCGAAAAACAATCGTTCCGAAAATTGAGGTCCGAAGTTGTTGATTCGCGGGCCACGATTCGTTAACTTCCTACGGATCGATTGCTCGCAAACAAATGGCGGTGAAAAATTTGCGCCGAGGACGGGCGCGCGCGCGATTCGTATGTTAATTTCATTACGCCGTGATTGCATAACGTAACGAGCACCCGAAGTGTGAGTGAACCAATTAACAATAAATATCTCCGAGCAGCATGTTTGTGTAATGCCGACGGAATTACGTCAGACGATAAAAAGCCGTAGTGCACACATCAGCCCTTTCGCGTAAATTTTTGCAGCAATTTTATAAGCTCCTTTGTAAACGCCGTTTAAGCCGATTTGGAGTTTAAAGGCTCGTTAATTAGGACCCAAAAGATCGGCGCTCGTGTGTGCGCGCTTGCGGCGTGATTTAAAACAAAGCGACCGGGCGATGAAACTTTTCGCGCGCAAGTACGCCGGCACATTAATTACAACTAACGAGTCAAGTTTCATCGCTCGCGAATTACAATCTAAACGATCGATCTTGCATAGAGGAAAAAAAACCGTACAGTGTCAAACGGCCGATTTTGCGGCAAATGATCCGAAACTAAATGAAATTCGCTTAATTTCAGTTCAAGTTTTTTAGATTTATCATGCTTCTTATGTGGCTCCATATGTTCGGAAGAAAAAATAACGAATTCTTTGTATCGATATTAAATATTTCATGGAATGCAGTATAAGAGATTGTATTTCACGTGGAACCAGTACAGGTTTAAAATATTCCAATCAGCATAAAAATTATGTTCCCTTTTTTTCATGTAGTTGAAGTTTCCAACGTTAATTAATAAACGAAAATTGATTATTTGTAATTTAGTAACATATATTGTAATCAAAAATGAAAAGATTATATTTTCAGACATTGAAATATTCAAACTTCTTATTGTAAAATTATGCAATCAAAAAAATACTATTATTTCTTTGAAGAAAAGTATATCAGATTTTATTTTCGTTTACTAATAAACGTCGGAAACTTCAAAAACATTTTTTTCCAAATTTTCGTAGTAAAAATAATCTTTTTCAAAAGTTTGCTTTTCTTGAACGTCGAAAGTGAAATTAAGCCAATTTCACGTTGGAAATCGCTACCCACGTCAGCAGTGTACCATGTTCCAAAAACTGATCGCTGCATTTTCCGAGCCTCTTTCGATTATTTTTGCAGCCAAAGTTCTGTACCTCTTCATTGTCCAAACAATGTACGATTTATGACATTCTTCGTGGAATAAAAGCCCAGCCACAACCAATGAGCATAAAAATCCATTCACGTAGTCGAATGTTTCCCTTTTTTTTTTGTTTTTCAAGGTACTCCACGAGGTATGTCTAGCACAAGCTCGAAAAAGCACGTACCATCTGTAAGTCACTTGAATTTCCCGACGATGTTAGATCTGTTTCCTAAATATTCTTTACGATACGAAACATTGATTCTCAATGACGTACACTGAGAAAAATCAGTTGAAACTACCGAAATTTTCAGTTGTAACCTTATTCAGTTGAAGTTACTGAATTTTCAGTTGAGTTAACTGAATTTTTAGTTGGATTTACTGAATATGCATTTCAAACGAAGCTCCCATTTTCAGTTGTTTCAACTGATAACTTCGGTAGTGAAAAGTTTCACTGAAAATTCAGTTGAAATTACTGAATGCTGTCAACTTTGTTCTCGGTGTATTATTTGAGACGTACGAAGAGGCGGCCCGCAAGTAGCCTTGGTTTACTTTCTCGCATTAACTACTTTGATGTTTTCCTTTAGCGTTGGCTCAGTCGTTTGTTTCTGTACACTCATTACATTATCTTTGCTAGATGATTGCAATTCATTAATTAGAGCACACTTTCGCCGACGTTGCGGAGCCAATGACGGGTATAATAATGGACCTTCGCCGTTGCGAGTTCAATACGCCTATTGTCTCTCAATGAACATACGGAACACCGAGAACTTATGCAATCGACTATTAGAATCACTACAACCAAAATCCGGTTAGCCGATTAATTGCAAATTAATCCGCGAGATTCTCAGGCCGATCGTTCTTTCGAACAATTGTGCATCGTCGCATAAATGACGCGATGAAAAGTAGATTGTGAAATTAGTAATCTAATTACTAATCGGATCAAAAGTTACATTCATAACGTACTTGTAATTGGACGATCGAAAACGGACAATTGATTCTGATTTGTCGATAACCAAATGTTTATGGTCGGTGAAAATTGCGGTCCAAGATAATAAATTTGACAATCTTTTTCTTATGCCGATATCGGCTATGAACTTTGATTACGAAACTCGTTAAAATGTAAATGCGCAAAAAATTGCCAATTCGATTTGCTGGAGATGTTCAAAAATCGTTTAATTTGATTCCGTGGAATTTGCAATTTGATAGAAATCCGTTGTTGCAACGAAATTTTTTGAACGAAAATTGAAAATTAATTAAATATTTAAGAATGCTGATCGATTGTGTTTCGAATACCACCGAAACAGCGACTTTACGCTACGTTGATAATGAATGTTTGAAGAATAAATATTCGTCGATCACTGCTTTTTCAGGGAACATTACGCAAATACGAAAATAAATTCAACAAATGTTTGTATCAAAACCAGAGTTTCACACTCGAAAACTCGCGGAACGATGTTTTAAGAATCGCCAGATTTTTTATTTCCTATTGTTTCTATGCGCAGGGAATTTGCAACGTTTATTTGCAACGAATTCCAAATCCCATAAATTTTCAATCGAAAAAGACATTCTTTTAACGAAGAAAGTAAACGAAAAAATTAATTGCTTTATTTTATATCGCACTGATAACAATTTAAGTTTTGATTTTGCTTGTCGATCGACGAAACGGTGCTTTATTAAAAATTCGTTGCAAATAAACGTTACAAACTTCTTGCACCATTTGTCTTTTTTTCCTTTTGTTCTTCGGTCTTGTTTTACGGAAATTTTAATTTTTGACCTACGCATTTGTTCGCAATACAATACAAGTGTCTCGAAAAAGTATGTTACGTGAAAAATAATATACACATTTACAATTACATACATTTTTAAACTCTACTCTGAAAGCTTTATTGCAAAAACTAGTATTTTATTTCAAATATTTTTTTATTACAGTTCAAACGTTTAGAAATGTTTAAAATTTTCATTCATCCTTTCGTATTCAAATCCCTCTAAAAGTCATATTTTTGTCCTCATTCGCTAGAAGATGCAAAAGCTACACAAGTTTGCAAAAACAAAAAAAAAAAAAAAAATTGCGTTCACTCAAATTGATTTTTTTCCATTCAAAAAGTATCGTCGTTGGAAAGAAAAAATGTATTTCTTTTTAAAACAACCGCGTTTAATCTTAATGAATATTTTCAAGAGTATCTTGTGCAAATTGCTTATGTAATATCCGCAGAACATTTTCACAAAGTTTTATGTTTACAAAATGTCCGAAACGGAGGAGGGCAGGTATGTTCCTTTAAAACGGCAGTGTCTTAAATGATGCCATTATGTGTTTTATTTTACGACCCGGCGCCTTAAACCGAGATGGAATCAATGTTTGCAATGTCATTGGATGGCGTTGCACGAACTCGCATCGCGCACGAAATGACTCGACTTTAGATGTGCCCTTGCTTGGAATTAGAATTCCGAAATGCGTCATCGCGGATACTGTTTTACTTTTGAATTTAATCCGCGCGCACCTGGCATCATCGCCTCGTGAAAATGAAACGCGATATTGCAGGCGAAAAGTCACGCGTGCCGTATCAAAGAGAATACAAACTTGACACTTCTTTCGAATATAATGTTCGTTATGCTATATTTATATCTTCCCTTGTCGATACAAAACTCGTTAAAGTTCCGAGCGAAATTCTGCAACATTTTTCACGAGACCGCACCTTCCGATTTACATAGCGAGAGAAATAATGTATTCGCCGAGTAAAATACGCTTCCGTATTATTCAACCGATTAGACGAGCGTCTCGGAATCTTTCGATAACTTTGAATAATAGTCACATACGATCCCGAGCGTTCGATCATGTAAAGTGGAACAATCACCTTCGACTGCGGTTAGGTTAAATGACAGAAAATTAGATTTATCAATTATCGCGAATTGTCGGCAATTATTCCGATTGTCAGTCAACATTTCGGATGCTTAATTAAATCACGAAAGTGAATTAAAGTTAATTCGGAAGTTACTTTGAATAAGCTTTTAATTAACGGGCCGAATTTTTCGAGCTTTAACGTCATTAAAGTTGCATAAAAATATACAGCGGTGCGACTATTTCAAGACTTTGAAGTACAGTAATAGGA
>JABFOV010003108.1:0-17457 GCA_022817685.1 Aradophagus sp. ZL-2020 | reverse complement strand
CTACAGTACTCGCACATGACGACGTATCGTCCTGATCTCACTCTTCATTGGTCCATTCTCATCTTCTTTCCTTCTGCGTGTTTATTTTTTTGTGTCACGTTCGTGAATCCTTACTCGTGTCTCTTTCGTTTTTATTTACCTCGTTCCGTCCTTCTTATGTACCTCAGATTTAGTCTGGCTTTTTTGTTTTTTTTTAAGTGGCTGGTTGGGGTCGCCCTATTTTTTTTTTTTTTTTTTTTTTTTTGTCTTTTGTAACAAGATGGAGATTTTAGTTATGTTACATTTTGTTTTACTTCAAATATAAATAAAAGATCAATTAAGTATAATATTAACCGTTAAATTTTTTGTTACGAAAACTTTTACTAATTTTTGACATATTCTGTCCTTTAGTGCACTATAGAGATATCTTTGTGGAAATATTAGCTTTAAAGAAAATTTAAAATTAAAATACCTTTTTTACGATGATCTTTGTAAGAGTGTACATTACAGTTTCAAGATCACTCTTGTCCAAGAATTTTATTAAAGTCCCGTCAAACATGCTGGAATGTAATGTTTTAATTTTCGGCTTCGTAGTAGAGACGGTGCAATTAAAATGTCTGTTGCAAATTGAATTTGGAAAAATTTGCATTTCAAAAATGTACTTTAAATTTCAACGCCCGGTTAAACATTAATGCAATAGCAGTGTTCATTGTGGGTTTCTTTGAAATACAATGCACAATGGCCGTGTGTTTTGGAAAAAGTGCGGTATTTAGAATGTAGCAGATTCACGAGGTACATTAAGTTTCATTGAAAACGCAGGCCTTTCGTTGCGCAAATAATCCACTTTCCGTACGATTTTTCCTTTAAAAGTGTCTCAAGTTTAAGAAAATGTGCCATCCCGCACAATGCAACAAAGGCCACGGAAGTACATCTCTAGCAATTGCATTGAGTCAAATTCATTACTGACGTTTATTAATGTTATCGAATGTTATTAATTTTCCTTTGCAAGTATTACAACGAAACGCGAGCATTGTTGGGCATTATCGATTGATCATAATTACCGATTATGTCGGTAACGTGCATCCACAATTCAAACGGTATATCACAAAAAATCCGATTATACTTGACGCGACACGAAAATATTCAAATACTTCGGTGAAATATACATTGGGGATCGATCGTGTAATCATGAATCTTTGTCGTTTAACTTTTACTTCTCAAGTATACGCATTTTTATAATAGATACTTTTGAATCATAATAAGTTTTAAGCTGAATTATTTGCGACTTTTTAATTGCAAATAATAAAAAATATTTTCGTTCTAGACAGCAGAAGTTATAACGAAAGTTTAATTCGAATGAAAAGTTTTTGACTTTAAATTCAAAATAATTAGTCTTCTATAAGTGAATCCATATACTAACGTTTTTTCAATATTCGACGTTCATTATGAACAAGAATTATTTGGCAATTTGCAATTGTTTCATTTTTATTAGCATATCGCAAATTTTTTCGTTACACTTCAAGGACTCGTACAGTTCTTTGGCGTATGAAAAAATTGTCTTGTAAAATGATTCCCCGGGACCGTGCCATAACGCTCCGTATCGAATCAAACTTTCTTCTCAACTGTCCTCGAAAAGTTACCCGAGCTTGGCCCGAAACAAAGGTGTTTACGGTCGGCGCGGTGTCGAGTCCCGAGGGGTAAATTAACTCGCATTCAGGATTTTCAAAGTGAAATGAAATGTCGAGATTGTTAATGATACTTGAACATATACTATTGAGCTTTGCTCTGTGATTCGAGCACCAGTTTTTTTATTTTTTTTTTTTTTTCTGTTTTTATTGCTGGTATACAGAAACATTGTATAATTTTAGTGTGGTTTTAAATATAAAACAATTATCATATAGTAATAATGATAATAAAAATAATGAAAGTTTGAAAATAAATTTGCAAAATGACAATATTTGTCTAACTGTATTAAAACCGAATGATATTCATATTTTTGTACGAACGTAATACAAATTTATTTGAATAAAAAGTAAATATTTATTAGGTTTCAATAAACGTTTTTTGATTGAAAGAAACTTTTTAACGATAACAAATACAACAAAATATTTTCTTTTGAATTATGTATATTTATACTAGGTTAGTACACAAATGTGAACATTTTTGAATTCTAATAAAGTGTTCTCTGAGTGCAATGTTATCATAACGTCAATGTGACTTTGAAGGAAGAATAATTTGAAAGCAAGCAGATTCCATTTCAGTTAAATGGATCTCGATGATTCTAGAATGGACTTAATTCTGTCGTAGTTTCGTGACGAAATGTTCAATTTTGTATTTAAATATATTCTTTCACTGGCTCCGCAACTGCTTTTTTTCGAACTGAATCGTATGGAGGCGAATTTACAGTGAATACGACTTTTTGCGAATCCCTTCCCTCGGCATAAGAATGCTTGAGTTTACCTTCAGCTGTCGTATTTCTGACTAAATTGCAGTATTGCGTGAAATATTTAATGCTGCCATTTCAAACAGATGAACGAGAGAATAAGAATTTATGCCAATGACAACGGAATCCTTGTTTGCCATGCGAATGAAAATACTTGCTTTGCAAAATATACGAATCTTACTTCGTTATTCCAATAAAGTAGTGCTTGTGCAACGAGGGACGAAAGTTGTCGATTCTGTACGAGTGCAATATCGTGTGAATGTTAAGTCAACAAACGCCCCATCATGCCCTCGATAAAGATTTTTTTCAATTAAAATAGAATAAAAGAACATATTTTTTTTTTTTTTTTTAGAAAAGACAAATTTTCTAGAGAAATTTGAAGCAGGAATGTAAAGTAACTAAAACCAGATGTCAGTCTTTTTGCAGTTACAATTCAATTTTGCGTTTCCAAATTGATTTTTGCGAACATACATGCAGAAAACGAACCCGTTAGAAAATTTAAAATCATGGCAATAAAATAGAAATACTGTGTCATTTTGTATTAAATGTATTGAAAAAAAGCGCGTACACATTTTTTCATGTGAACGTATTTATTTTTGAAGAAACAATTCGATTTATCAGTTTGAGACATTGTTAAAATAAATGACGTTTCAGTTGTAAGGAGCATGACTTGAAGAGTAGCGTTGAATGTACGAACGCCTTTTTGAACAAATGCGATGCAAAGGGAGAAAACTTATAATACAAAGTCATAGTATCAAAGTTTGACAACGAGTAATGTTTGTGATGGTAATTGTACAAACAAAATGCGCAATTGTGTTTCTTCTGGCTATAAGTTTCAGCGGTAACACGAAATGAAATGGCATTTTAATTATATCGTGTTATACAGTACAGCATATTGCTTTGAATTTACATCAATTTAACGTGTTCTTTAATTTTTGTTTTGAAATTATAATAACGACTGAAATATGTATACAAATATTGAAATTAAAGTCACAGGTAATTCTGACGATGATATTTTCCCACAAAGTTAAGCAACTGTTTTACAAAATAATACTTGCTAAAAATAGACGTATAAAGCAGTCAATCTGAAATTCCACTTCTCTTTTACAATAAAATTTATACAAAGAGCATTTGCGTACTTCATACGACCCATACGGTTCATTTTTACATTCGATTGTTAATTAATTACTAAACGTTTTGCTTTAGTAAGTTGAAATTGAAACGAATATCGTCTTGATTAAATACTTGCATCGAAATGTGAGAGCAGTTGTAGCTCGTCGAGGCGAAAAAGTGTAACTTGAAAAATAATACGATTGAGCAGATTTTTCATTGTTCACTATCACTTGAAAAGTTTTTGCGTGCCCGTCGAAGCAAACTCATCACTTCGATCAAAGTTACAACAATGTTCCATATTTAAAGTATTTCTTGGCTGCGACGAGGAGAAACTTGCCGCTCGGTCTAGGTCAGACGTTTTTATACATCGCAAGTGAACGGTATTATTTTAACGGATTTTTTTCCGCGAAATTTGACGTAAAAATGAAAAAGCGAGAACTCGGTAAGCTAAAAAATATTGCTTCTGGAATGGGCGAAACTTGAGCGCTGCATTTTTGATTATTAATCAACAAGAACTTTATCGCAGCATTCGACGGAATGGTTAATTTAGTAATCGATTAGGACGTCTTTAAGAAAGGGGCTAAATTTAAACAGTGCATCACAAATTCACGTGACATTTCAAAAGTTGAATGTTTCCGAAACTTTGCAGTGCCCAACACAACAGGACCGATGATTACGGCGCGACTCTTTCATAATTCAAATTTATCGTCGAAGCTCGGCGGTCATGTAAAATTCATGCTTTCGTTTATACGATGCTCACTTCGCGTCGAATCCGCTTTTTTTTGTTCCCTATTCCGCTAGCGTCGCAGTGCTTCGATTTTGACAATTGGCCTATTTCTGTTTGCAGGTTCGAACGCACCCTCGGGCCGCCCGGAATCTTACATTTGAGACAAGTCCGACACGTCCACGAATTTCAATGCAGGGGCTGGTGTTTCGCGAAGATTTTCAACGAAAAATTCGAAAAAAGCATGACTTAAGGCACGAAAGTTGGAGCATTGGGGGTGCTCCAAACTTTCGGTTAAAATCGTATGGAGGAACCAGGATCAACGGTGGAGAACATCTGGCCTCTGAATCTTACGCCAATCACAACTCCGAGCCCACAGAATTTGTCCCGCGGATTTTTCGGCGAAAATTCACCGTACACGACGACAGAGGTAAGCCGTTTGCATGATTCCATCGCGACCCGTTCCAGTGTCTCCAGAGCGCCCTGGCAAACACAGTCCGAAACTTTTGACCGCGATTTTTCAAAACAATCCCCCGTCGGCTGGCCAAAATACGAAAGTGACTTTGCGAAACTGACGTGTACACGCGTTGCCTGGAAAAGGACTCAAAGCCCGGCTCCGGTGACGTTGCGAAAATTGCGATTAGGAGTGCTGACACGAGAATGGAGAAAACGAAGGCGCGGTCGTGTCGAATTGCTTAAAAGGCCATCAAACCTTTTGTTTGCATTTAGCCGGCTTCTAATTAACGGAATGTAACGTGCGAAACCGAGTCGAAAGGGTTGACTTTTTCGTTGCCTGATGATACGCGTTTCGTTATTGACGACTAAATGTAATGAAGAAAAAAACGATTGAGTAAAGTAGATCGCGTTCCTGACGATTTCAGAAATGATTTGCGGAAAACAAACATTTTATTTTTGTTTTCAAAGTGACCTCTATCGTATTAAAAGTTGAAAACGTGGCATCTACGTGGTTTATCAAAAATATTGCCATTAAATGTCAATTTCACATTAAACTGAGTTAATTTTGTTGTTTTTTGACGAGAGTCGTAAAATTTCGTCATCTATGTAACGATTTACATCAAACTCGTAATATTCCATAATATACTATGGTTCTGTAATGCAATTACTCATTGGATATAACATAAAGTGGCCTGTAATTTAATATTTGTTGCGGTGTAAATTTCTTTTCGCCTCGGCGTAATGCGATAATTTCAATACAAGTATTTTCCGCTGCCTCTTATAGCACGTTCTTGTGTTTAAATGCACTAGAATCTCGGCTGGCGCGATGCATTATTCATCTTTGCCACCTTGATATCACGACTGTTTTTTTTTTCCCCGCTCTCTTTTAAAGTTAAAGTAGTCGAACATACTAAAACAATTTTATCCCCGGGTCGTTGTTTGTGCGTACAAAGTCGTTTAATAATTTTCACGTTTCTGTAGGATTACACAGGGGTGTGTCAACGAGACTGTGTTGTATGGATTGAAACAAGTCGTAGTTTGATGAAACAAAGTTCGGGTGGTGCGACGGGTGTGGCAGGACTTCCTATTACAATTGCATTAGAGTATCTTGCGTCGCTAACGCAACGCGCCATTTCGCCTTGTTAAAAAGACCGGCGGCGACTCTTTTTCATATACTTTGATAAACATTTATAATTTATCTGAAGGAATCGTAGTCGATACGTTTGCCTTTAAAAATACCCGATGCCGAATATATCACATGCATTCAGTTGTTGATGCACGGTAATACGTCTATACACACTTTGCCAAACTTTTGCCCGCAACTCATTTTTCATCTTTGATCATAATTCAATAAAAAGTATTAGCATATGGTTTGGACAGTTGATGTGAAAGCTATTTGCCATTCTTTTGAATTTCTTCCTTTCGCGAATAAATGTCGAATCATGGTATTCTGATTAACATTTAACCTTCTTGCATGTACACTCGATTAAGTCGAACATCACAGAAGTAATCCATTTAAACCATCCAATCTCGTTTCCCTATGGCATTGCGAGACGGACACTGTTTTAAAGCCAAAATTATCACATTTAAAACCTCGAAATTCATTGTGGAGTCAACTTTTTTAATCATATATTTATACCGTGCGGGGCGTAATACTTTATTAATAACTTTTTGGTCGTTGAAGAAGTAATTTAAAATTCGAGTAAAATATGTAATTTTAACTATCGTTTGATTACCAATCGATTTCCCTTAATTGTATATTTTGAAATGTTGACAGTTATTGACATCTAATTATTTTGTACAACTTAAGTTCTATTATTTCTTGTTTTTGCTGTTGAATGTTACATTAGGAAACTTCTTTTGAGATTCATAATTCGTAGATTAATCAAAAAGATGCAAAACTTTTTTGAAAAGAAATAATAGCATGCATGCGCTGAAAAAAAGTAATCAATAATTTCAAATCAATTTCTTCTAAGTTTAATTCGAGTTGGATTAGTGATTGAAATAAATTTAAAATCGAAAAAAATGTCATTATATTATCTATATATAGTCAATAACTTTAGTGGTTTCGTTTGAATGTAAAATAAGCTGATTAAACACAGTCAAGGATTTTGACTGATGGAATGTTAAAATAGACGGTTGGAAAAACGAAAGGAATTGAATTGGATCAAGCAAGAAATCAGGATCACCAGATTGTTTTAGTCGCATCTAGTTCAAGGCGAATTTCGTCCAATATAAACCATATCATATTTCTCTGAGAAAGACACAGCCAGTTTAGAAGTGATTATTACAATTACAGAACATGAAAGTATTACTTGGCACAAGTTTACAGCAAATAAAACTTTCTATCAATTGGAAATTTTTTTGTTTTATCGGGCGAAACTTTTGATTAAATTCTAATTACGTGTGTTCTTTTACAATGATTCGTTCAAATAGTTTTCAATAATTTCTTTTGATTTTTAATTTGTTATAATTTACAATCAGTTAAAATAATATTTTAAATAATCACATTTAAAATCCAAGTAAATGAGCAAATATATCCAAAAATACTGACAAAACACTAATAACTAACTAAGTTTTGAATTTTTTCAGTTTGAAATGCAAAATTTTCTACGATGTTAATTTTTTGTTAACAATACTGACTTTTTTTTTGTAAAAAAATTTTGTGTGATAAAAAATTCCAAATATCGTAATAAATTTCGGATTGCAATGAAAGAAAATGTTTTAGAAATATTCAGTTTTTGTCTCTAAACAGCAATGATTGAAAGTTATACGAAATTGAAATTTTTACACGTATCTCCCTTGTTTTCTGTGACGAGGGATTCGATCCAATCAATACGTCATAAAAAAACGATGTGTCACCTCTATTTGTTTTACGGAGGATTTTAAGAATTGACGTAGCCTATTTATTTTATTGTAGCGCTTCCACCCTAAAGAACGTAAAGAGCCGTTTCTTGAATAAACAAATACACAAAAGGCGTATCGCCAACTTGAAAAATGTAATTATAATGTCTTCTTTCACCATTCCGGGGTCTTATATTTACGAATGACATTAGAGTCGGCCATAAAGAAAATGTGAAAATACTCACGGACATTAAACAAAGTGACGACGCAATTCAGTTCGGTTAAATTAACTACGATGTTAAATATCGTCGCGCTAACTCGCAGCGGTGCAATTTCCTGAATGGAATTTAAAAAAATACCAAATCACTAATGCTTTGGCAACGCGCTGTATGTAGCCGGCGACGTATATTAATACAATTTATTTATACGTCTGCATCCTACAACAGGAGCATTACAATTTCAAATATCGTTATTTATTTACATAGTTTACGGAACCAGTGTATATAAATAACACGATAAAATGATATTGCAGTTAACAATCTACGTGGAAAATATAATAAATCCATAATCCATAATTACTTCCGATTGAATTATTTTGAATAAAATACCGGAATTGAATTATTTATAAGATTATTCCACGCAGTCGTCGTGCGCAATTGCTTTCTATTGGTTTGAAACAATGCAAAATTGTATTTTCAATATCGATCTGTTGTGTGCCGAAGAATCGGGCGTGCTTTTAAAACCGGCGATCGTTTTATATTTAATCATCGTCACTATAAATCTCGACGTTTGCAATAAAAAATATTTCTATTTGCTTAACGGAAGAGAGCCACGCGCTGAATCAATTTTACGGTTATTTCTTCGGTGATAAAAATCACGCGACGCCAAAGTTTTCTTTTTTTTTTTTTTTTTTTTTTTTATCATTATTTTAATTACGAAGCGAAAAGAAACAAGACAAGCAAATTTATTGGTGGATAATGATGTCGACGCGAATCGCGTTTTCATATTTTTACGCCGATTTCGAGCGCGGACGTTAACATACATAATGTATGCAAAAAAAACTCATTGAAGCCTGAAAGTGCGATTGATTTGAATTTCGGAGATTCATTTCCGGGATAAGAGTTGAATGAAATGTTTTTTGCGTGCGCGCAATTTCATTACCCATAAATACGACGATCCATCATGTAACTTTATTTCTGCATTATGAAAACACGATTCGCCGCGTAAACTACGAGACACGATGATTTTCCCTTTCGGTGGATAACGTGCACTCGAACGAGGGATTCGGCCGAAGGGCTTTGAAGTAATTGAATACTCTTGATAATGACGAACGACAGTCGCCAATGAGCAATAAAAATGCTCATCGAACGCGACTCAACCATCAGTCGAAATATCAATTAATCAAAGCGCGGCGATGAAGCGGCCATAAAAATTGAAATCAAACAGCCGAGCGACGGGGCGAGCCGAGTGAATGTAAAATTAATTTGCTCGTAAGTCGACTCTCGAAAAGTGGGCCGGCGTCGTTAAATTTATTTCACGCTCAAGATTACGTTGTTATGGAATACCCGAAACGTTACGACACCGGGATAAAAAGATTACGCCCGACACTCATGCGCAGACCGGGATAAAGGCACTTCAATAACTATCGGATCGCGCGATCATAATTCCATGAGTATTTCGCGACTTTGATTCTCGTTCTCGCACATTAGATTACCGGGCCCGTATGCCACGAGCGATCCCTCGTCAAATTCACATTCGACACTATTCTCCTTCGCTATTCATCAAGATCGATTTTATACTTACGCGACGTCGCGCCACTACAATCATTTCAAATTCAATATTCAACCGTTGAGCTGTTGCCGTATCTTTGGCGATAAGAGCGACAATTTTGATACGAGCTACGGCTCTTTCGCCGGCAATAAATAAAATTCCGATACTTCCTTTTATTTCCTTGTCAAAATTTTATTCCAACAAAGCACGGTTTTCCCTCGGTTTTAAGTGCATTTTTTTATCGCCCGCTGATTTCGGGGAATATATTATTTCGCCGTGCGCGAATTTTCGTAATAAAGATTCCCCAACCGATGCTTTTCGTGCAGCTGTTATTGACCGAAACGTTTCGTTCGGCCGCGTGCGGCAGCCATTTGAAATATGAATGCAGCGACAAGACAGTGATTTTGCAGTCAAATTAGGACAACGGTAATTCCGATAACAATCAATTTGGTTGTTTATAAATACGACTAAAGCCCGCGTGATGCAAATAATCACAACCGCTGGCAAGTCCGCGCTGCAACACGAGGGCCGCGCGATCGTTCGAGCGTTACTTCGTGTACCGACATTTCCTTTCTCGTATAATCGTAAAATGCATTTTGTACGCTGTTAAAAATTACAAGTGAATTTCGAGTTCTTTCAAGGTGATAAAAAAAGTATGATTTATGAAGGAGGACAAATTAGTAAATTGTAAAAAGAAATATGCTGAATGTGTTTTGAAATCAAATAAAAGAGGCAACGTATTTCCCGTATCATTTAATGTGAAGCGTAACCATAATTATACGAAAAAGTCGAAAACTCTTTTCGAATCTCGAGCAAATATGTTATGTTTCAAAACACATGTTGTAACTGTTTTTAGACGTAAAACGATAGCTTTTTACGAGGCTTATGAACGTAAGTTAAGCCTGAAGTAGTATATTACGTATCAAGAGCGCTTGCGCCTGACGGCATAACTTTTTTTTTCGACTGCGATTCAGATGATTAATCAGTTTTACTTTATATTTCCCGCTTTATTTTTAATGCTGCTTTCGAGCAGCAGAATATATTCATTTTTCTTAGTGTATGGTAATTTTTATAACATTTTTCTACATTTAATCGTCGTGTAGTATAATGACAGGGTATGTATTTGTAAATTAATGTTCAATTTAACGTTTTTTTTTAACAAATCGGAATAAATACTCATTTGTTTGTATTGCAAAACACTGGATATTTAACTCCCAATCATTAATATATGAACGGGTTTGCTTTTTATTTTACAAACAAATGTGTTACTTCATCGATGTATTTGAGGCCTTATATTCATTTAAGAGTCATTTCGACTTAAAAACTTGTTACTGTGAAAAAAGAAAACGTGGCAGAAAAAGAAAGACAAATTAGTGAATTAAATATTGACAGGATAAGGAAATCGATGTTGAAGGTAATTTTTCATTTCCGGTCTTTATTTTTATTTTATTTTTATTTTTTATTTTTTTTTGCTTTGTTTCATTTATTCATTCAATTTAAGACTCGCGTGTTATAGGAAAACATAAAACTTTATATCCAACATGATCTCGCAAGCATTTAAACAAAATGAATTTGTTGACATTATTAAGAGTAATAAAAAATTATATTGAATTTGATTTATATCTTTCGTTTCAAGAAAATTGAATTTCACTTCGAACAAAAGTGGAAGTATTGTTAAAATTATTATAAAATACGAGAAAGAGGAGGAGTTTTTTGGCACTTTTCTAATCAAGCAAAACGACATTCGGTAGCCAAGAAATTTTCTATCTGCCCGATTGAATAACTGTGATGTATTGAGCAAGATATCGTAAAGTAAAATATTTCGTAGATCTTCTGATAAGTCACAACTGCTATGTTTAACTTGGTGAAAAGTCTTCTATGTATTTTCACTTTTATAAGTGACTTAATTTGTCTCGAATTGTTATATTTTTGCAAGTAAAAAGTGGTGCAAGTTTATACAATTCTAATGATAAATCGACTATCTTATTATTTGTGATGGTAAGCGGGAGAAAAATTGGTTCACAACCAAGTTCATACGTTTATTTAATAAAATTGCAATTTTGATGCACTGAAATAAGAAATTATGTGTGACTACAAAGTTTTAAATTGGTTTGTAATTTTAATTCCAACTCATATTGTCATTATTCAGCTGCAATTTTTCAAGATCGTTATTCAAAATGTATGACTTATTCTTGCATAACTTCAGTATCGATAAATTTGTAGTTTAATTAACTTTTTTCTGTCTGTTTTTCATTCACTTTCGTTGCTTTATTATTGTTTCAATAAAATTGTGTTTGAAATAAATAAGTCTGTCTTGCACTGATCATTTCCTGCACTTATAACATTGTAATGCGACTTTGTAAATTTCAATTTGACATTACGCGAAACCTTGATTTGAAAGAAATTTGACATTTAAAATCAAAGCAAATCTTTCCACGTCAGCATATCTTGCGCCAGCGTGAATAAAAGTTATAGCTACTTTTGCATGTAAGTCAAAACTACGTCTTGATATTCGATCTTGCAAGTTTTAAGAAAAGTTTAAGAAAAGTAAGATAATAAAATCATAACAAGTAAAAAATAAATGTATTTGAAAAAAGTAAATGCACATTTTAAAAATCAACTACGAATATAACAAACGTAATCGAATGTAATTTTCATTTTGACAAATACATCGAGTAAAAGTCGCAATTTCTTTGAAGATAATTAATAATAGCGACGACAAAAATGAACATTTTTCAATTGTACGAAATTCTAAAAACTTTTATTGAATTTGACGTAAATCTTGTAGATTGTCAAGTGCAATTTCGCAATAATGTATCAAATATAGCCGAGTACAGTGGCAAACAAAAATCATATCTATTAATCCCGGAGCGTTCCGAGCACCATCTGTAAATTTCTTAGTTATGTCATCAACTTCTAAATGCAGTTCGAAAATTATAAATTGTTTCGTGTTTCTTCAGACGGAAACGCATGTTTTCTTAAGTATTTCAATCATAAGGTGAAAGCAGCTTGAAGTTTCATTATGTCCGAAAGATTGATGTAATGAAATTCTCATTCATTTTATAAAATCGAAAACTAAGAACAACAGCAATTAAAAGCTTTAGATTGAACTTCACAGGTCTTTAATTTGCGAGAGTAAATTAAAGTAAATAAATCTGTTCAAAATGTTGCGATATCAGAAAAGCAACGATGTTCGGCGTAAAGAGGATTGCTGTATCAGCAAAAATATTTTATACACCAGTTTTCGTTGGGTTTTTATGTTGATGAAAAATGGAAATTTCAGTTAACATTTTATATTTTTTATAATTTAAATATTTATAGATTCTATAAACAAAACCGGCTTTATTATGTCCAGGGTAAACAATTTGTTTTAACTGAAGCACATCATTAGACTATGTCATTACTTTCAATGACTGATTTGATTACTGCAAAATTAAAGGTATGCAAATATCTGAATTCAATCAGTAGCTACAAGGAAAGAGGGCCGACAAGCAAAGACGTAACTCGGTAGAGAATATTTCAGAAAATGAAGTAGTTTTTCAGGGGTAAATATGTAAATAAATGCTTATTTGGTTAAAACATCGATAAGAGAGTTACAGAATTATTGTTGGGAAGTAAATTTCGCAATGATTTGAATACTAAATCTACATTTATTTGCGATGGTTCGATTTCAGATAAAAGTACACGTAAGCAAGATGCAAAAATAACGGAAATATATTCCGACGATCTGGAAAACGAATTCATTGTGGAATATATTCATTCCTATGTGCTTTTCAAACTCAAATCGTCGCAAGAAACTTCCGCCATACAATTACTGAAGCTTAACCGTGAAAATGGACTTATAACTCTGTTTTGAAAATTTGATATTTTCCACGCCACGCTTTCATATGCTTTAATAACCGTCTCGAACTAAAAATATAATCTATTCCGGAAATAAGGAACGATCGTGAAAATATACTGCCGGAATTAAGTTTTTTTCGAAAGTACTGGCTCGCGTTTTATTATTATTACTGAATTTCAGTTTTTCGCCGTTTTACAGTTTATAATCTCATCTTTAACACCGCGTCGTAAAATTTACATTTTACAACAGTCCCCGCGGTGCATCTCAAATGTAAACACATGTTTTGGAGTAGAAAAATGCACGCTTTGCAATAGTTTAGTTTATAACACCGTAAAATATTAGCACTTTTCTATAAAGTAAAAAAGGAATCGTCAGCATTATTTCTTCTTTTTGTTTCAAGATATAACGTTTTAAGGTTATTGTGCACATTTCAATGAATTTACCACTGTCGTTAACGTCATCCGATAAGCACTGCCAGTTGTCTATAAGTCTGTATTTCATGACCCTATAAACTATATTTGGAAAAAATTTTCATAAATATTGATTAATGCAAAACAAGGACTTTTTTATATTGAGCTAAACAATTTTCGTTTTAAAAGTGCTTACTTTGATGTTACGCTTCATGAGAAACATCGCTCGAAACAATTTAACAGATAATTTTAAAAGAAATATGCAGAATTAAACTTTCAACAATCATTTTCATTCATTTCGTCATTTAAGTACGCATAAATAATATTATTATGCAAACTACTTATTTTCACATTATACACTAGTAAATGAATTTATATTATATATATATATATATATATATATATATATATATATATATACATGTTGAGAAATAATGTAGCCAATATAAGTTGATACTGGACTTAACTCTAAATAGACGGTATGATACAACACCATGGCGAGAATGGTCATCATCAAGTTTGTTGATCTTCTGGTGCCGATCATCAACGCTGATGATAGTAATGATGCTAATTGCTCTGTAAATTTGCTTTCTTAGCGCGGTAAACGTGTATATTGAACATAATTAAACGGAGCCAGAGTAACGAGGTTCAGTGGTTGTTTATAAACGTTTCGACGAAACAATATTTCTTTAAATAACCACCGAATGGCCGTGAGCAATTAAGGCAGTTTTATTATGAGGCCACTCGTTAGGTAAATGCGATTTTTTTTTCGTAACAATTGATTGCGAGTTTCATTTGTTTTTAGATCTTATGCTTTTAAGTAGGTTAAAGATTTAAATTTAATGATGCAAGTGGGCGAACGTTTCGATTAAAAAAAAAGAAGAAAAAAAAGAAGAAGAACAAAACGAATGAAAAGTTTGAATCTGTATTTATAAAAAACATTAAACCAATGTATTTTAAACTATAAAAATATCGTACTATAATTGAGATTAAATTTGCAGGTGAAAAATTTTCGTTTGACACGTGTGCAGTAAAAAAAAACTAGTGTCAATTTGTCATTCCAAGTAACAAAAACCGAATCATACTTTTTAAGCAACCTTGATTCCACGTTAATAATAACGTTTACGTGTCAGTTCTCTCTTGATATTGAAATAAAATTGCCTCCTACGGTTGAAATTTAAAATTTGACGTTTTTGTTGCCAGACGTTTATCGCGTATTTTTTTCACAAAAAATGTCTGAAATTATAACGAAGGATCAAAAATTTATAATTGCATTGTACAATATAATTTTTGATGCGTGAAAATTGGTTCGATTTTACATCGTGATTATTCACAAAAATTAATTAAAACTCGCTCTTATTCGTGATGAATTACTACTTGCGTAACAACTGAGATTATTTTGAATTCCGAAAGAATAGTCGCACTGCAAACAATTTATTACATACTAAGGCGACAAACGTGAATGTAAAATATACGTAACATTCTTCTCGAAAGTTCTATAACTTACTTGGCTTTCGTTTATTTACTGAATGCATTACCAAGTTCCGCGTGTTATTTAATTTCGGCATAAAGTATGGGTTACAATGGAAACGGGATATAACTGTGGGATGAATATTTACACGTTTATAGACGTTCTGGCACCGCAGAGGTATACTGGAAACTTACTTTAATGACAAGTTATGTATTAAAGCCAAATTTATATGGCTACGATTGCATTTCATTGATTAAGAAAATCTGACGGTTTCTTCTGAAACCGAAAGTTGAAGATCGCTTTTCTCAAAATCCCTATCCTTTGCATGTTTCGTCGGCAATGTTTGCGCGTTTAATTAAGCTACAATTGGAAAAACAAACTGTATACACATATAATTGAAATAATCGATTATAATTAAAATCTCAATGAGTTTGGAAGTTTTAATTGCTTAGAAAATATACTCATGCAAGAAGTTTGTTGAACCAAGTTGAACTTGAAGGTTAAAATGCATCCGATAAACATATTAACAAATTCCAGTTTGTTGAACTAAACGGTCATTATAAGTTATTGAATAAAAAAATTTGTCGGCACGCTTAATTTTTTTTTTTTTGTCGACTTGATAAAATGTTTGTTTCTATCAAGACTGATTAATTAATTAATATGTTTAACGTAAACAACTTTGATACGTCTGAATTATATATTTGAATAAATTTTATTTTAGACAATTTAAATCTCGTAAGATTTTATTCTTCTCTCTGTTTTAAAATAATGTTGAGCAAATGTTGCAACTTATAACATTTTTATTATCGCACTGAAATTAAATGAAACAAGTCAAATTGTAGTGATCGTTTTTTCTTTTTGTAAACAAAGTGTTCTTATCCATTCGCAGATATCTATAGGCCATATCGAAACTTGCTTTTCAAAATCAAAGTATGAACACCTGTAGATCGCGTTATAAAATGCTTGGAATTTATTCTTAAAAGTATGTTTCTATCTAACTGATCGAATTTGTTTTGTCGTATTTCCAAATATTATGTAATCAATGTAATTATGTAAGTATGATTTGGTATTGTTGAAACTTTAGATGAATTGTGTCCAATGTTTTTGTTTACAGCAAAATTCTATATGCTTTAAGTTAAATTTCAACAATTTAGTCAATTATTATTATTATTATTATTATCAAATTAAATAAATGATTATCGAAATGCCAATGAATAAATTAATTTTTTTAATGTTATTTTTATTTCATGAAACAATGTGTATGTACATTTTCTTTCCCCCTTAGAAAAGACCCCTCGAATCAAAATTTTCAACAGTACGAAAACGAAAATCTTCCTGTTCTTCTTTTTTTATTTCAGCAACAAAATATTTTCTGTAGTTTGTATTTATAAGCAATTGAAATTCAAAGTCAAAAACCCTTGATCAAGCGTTAAAAAACAATTTTTATGCACCATGTTTGATTTTAGTTTTAATGTCAGAAAGGGTGTACTCTATTCGGCAAAATTTTGTTCGTGCTTTGAAACTGTGTAAATGTACATCTTCGTTAATGTCGAAATTTCAGAATTCTTTGAGAATGGTTTCACAAGCAAATTTTGTTCCACTATGTAACCTTAATATCCATTTTAATCAAAAAATGCAACGATATACCTCTTTTTGATATTAATAACAAGCTCGAATGAAATAAAATTCACAAGTACATGAACATTACATGTACCTCAATCCAGACGACGGTTACGTATTAAATCAAAGTCAATTGTCCGTTTACTTTTATTTCATTCAATGCATGCTATTGATATTTGATAATAGAATACCATCAACAATTTTAAGTTATAAAACATTCTAATATTGCTAATAAATATTCAGAGTATAAGATTAGTTGATACGTCATATATTTACATGCACATAGATTATTTACTACAAAATATAATTTTGAAAAACTAAAAATTCTATCAAATTATGGTCAATTAATAATAATAATATTTTTCTAAATTATAATACTATACTATAATTATATATATTATATTATTATATTATAGTATGATTATATTATAATTATTTATTTTTTAAATTTCTAAGTTATAATTTTAAATTGTAAATTTTATTCGCAAAAGCTATTGTTTCATAGAATTATAGCTTATTTGGAAATAATTACAAAACATGAATTAAGTTAAGGACGTCATATCGTCGCAAACTAGTCAAAACAAGCACTGTTTTGACATACCTCTTAATAATAGAAAAATTCGTTTTAATGCAAAAACGAATAAAAAATAAAATAAAAATAAAATTAATAATATTAATTAATACGGCGTCAATGTAATGTAAAATACTCCATTAAAATTAACAAATCAATACAAAGTACTTCATTTGACTTGTTTTCTTGAACCTTTGAAAGTTGATGACATACGT
>JABFOV010003107.1:0-17458 GCA_022817685.1 Aradophagus sp. ZL-2020 | reverse complement strand
GTATAAAAAATGCGTAAATTTATATAGCTGATATAACCATACAATCTACTTGTGCCAATAACAACCAAATAATACATTTAAATTAAACATAAATATAATTGTACCGACTATACTCTTTTCTCCGTGTACTGTTCATTTATTTGATATATTTGAATTTGATTTTTCAATTTAATTTAAAAATAGTGTATAAATAAAAATACAATTTTTTTTGTTAACAAACTGAAAGTTGTTAACGAAGTTAATAAATGTATATGACTAAAAATTTATTAGTTTTATTTGCCCACGTGGCAGTAAGGTTGTATTAATACGTGAACAGTAATATGAGCAAAGTGTCAAAGATACGAATGGGTAAAGACGTAGAAGTTTAATGTACAACGTGGCAAGTCTTTAAACTTGGAAACTGGCGAAATTCATTGAGCCATGCGTACCCGTAAGACTGTCAGCGATGCTGTAGCTAAAGTGGTATTGCGGATTTGGATCGTAGTTCTTGGTCTGAACAACCGTGGTAGGATGAGCGACTGCTGCTGCGGTCGGTGCACGTTCGATTACTCTCCCATTGGTCACGGTTAAAATGGCAGCAAAAATGATATACTGCAAGTTGATGTTACGGTAATGCACAAGTTGCACTTCAATTTGTCTCGACTATCACTCGACGTAATTACGTTGATAATTTAATTTAGTTATTATATTATTATAATTGATTTCTGCGATAATTCAATAAATATCATTTTGTAATTACAGTAAGACACTTTTGAAGTAAATAGTTAAAGACATGAAAAATCAAATGTACCGTAATGAAGATATAAATAAAAAAATACTTTTATATGAATAATAATATTAAAATAATCAAACGAAATTGTCAGTGTTTAACATATTCCTTCAATCGTCAATAAAATTTGCAGTAAAATTTTATACTTATCGAATCGCGATCGGTACTGTAAAGGCGTATCAATATTTACGTTTCGAGCCATAATAATAATGACGGGTTTCCAATGATCACTATACCAAGCTTCTTGAAGACTGAGCATTTTATAGCCGTATACCTAGTTCACCCCGCTCTTTTCTTCGACTTCGAATACGATCGCAAAGACGGATGTATTGGTGAATTAAACAACAGAAATGTTGCATCATAGAAGATCGTCTAACTAACTTGACTTGATAGGAGATTATTTACCTATCTATATATACATATATAGGCACTTGAGTTGAAAAAGATTTCGATTTAAGAATGTTAAAATAACAATAAAAAAAAAAAAACTTATGTAAAGAACGAAGTCGGAAAGAATTGAGCGTTTTATTAAGTTTTATAATTTTAAGCGCAATTTTTAATACACGTTTTTGAATAAAATAAATAAAACAAACTCTTTGAGTTGTAACTTCTTTAAAATCTTTGTTCGAACCTAATTCAATTATATTATCAATCCTCACGAAACTTCAAACGAACACCAAATAACTTTTTTCATTATAACAATTAAATATACTTAAACGATTAAACATTATCGAACGAGCAAAATAAATTCACCCAAAAAATAATCGCCGATCGGCGATTAATAAACGTTTAATTAAAAAGCGCGCCTTCGACACCACGGAGCGGATAATTTGTATTAGAATTTAAAGAGCCATACATTTCCACGGAAAAGCGATTGGTCCTTTAAAAGCCGAAGTATACGACTTTCCGAAAGCATTCAATTGTAACGCCCTTTTCTTGTGAGCTCTATACACAATTTCCTGTAGCGATTGATTCGGTCGCGGAAAGAAACGGCGGAGGAGGCAAACCGATGCAGCTCCGGCTTGGTCCTTTTTTCGACTTCACGCCCTCCGCGCCAACTTGATATACTTCCCTCGATCGTAAAACGTATCAAGGTCGAAATTACGTTTCTACCCTCTCGGTCGCTCCCTCGACGCTTCGCGTCTTTTCCTCTCGGTCTTTTAATTCCCAAAAATGGGATTAAAAACAAACGGAAGCGGGGCCCACGGGGAGGGGGCAAATAAAACGGCCAGAAAGGGAAAGACAAAACGGGAATTGGTTTTTGATTTCGATCGTTCGTGCCGGATAGCGTTAGGGATCGGCCGAGCATTTCGTTTGATGGTTTTATTATACAAGGTCATTTAAAGCGCCGCCGGTGAAACGACTCGGTCGCCGTGTTTCGATTTACCCAGAATAATAGTTTCCTCGGAGATTTTTCTCGCGCGCCGAAAGTATTTTTCGCGTTCGACATTTTCGCGCACGCCGACGTTTATTTTTCAATTACACGGAATAATGGCTTATCGATTTTTCGGCCGCTGAATTATCGGGACTTGAACTTTCGAATCAAAATCTCGGCTCGCAGTTTGGCTTGACTTTAATTGGGAAACCATGTGCGCGTAATACGCGAATCGCGTTTTTCGTTTTCCTTTCGAAATTTTGCGTTGTAGGCGCTTTGGTGAAACGTTTGTTATATCAACGGCTAATTGATTTTTAGTTATTGATACTCGAGCCAAAAGAATTTGACCAACTTAAATTTCTTATTATGAGTACGTTTTTAGTAGTCTTTTATTTTTTGTTTTCAGTTAAATAAATAAAAATATTCGTTAATATAATATAATAATAATATTAATATATATATATAATAATATTAATTAATAATTAATAAATATTTAATAACATAATTAATAATTATTAATAATTATATTAATAATAAAAATACTCGTTAAAAAGATCCAAAAAAAATTACTTAAAATGAAAAAGAAAAAAAAATTTAAATTAAAAATACGATTACAAAAACGATTTTAAATATTCTTATAAAAAAACGTGATAATAGATAACGCGAAACAATATTAAAATTTGCTTAGTAAAATAAAAACATGATATCAACAACTGGTAATGCACAAGTTACGAGTGCGCAACTTGTGCTGTTCAAAAGCTGGCTTTCAAGTTGCGGAAAGAAAGATTGATTTTAGCGTTGATTATGTCTTTTAGTTGTGGACTCCTCCGTCTGATTGCTTTTCAATAAAGGCCGACGGGAATTATTATTTCAGCGCCGAAAAGTGCACGGCAAAGAGACGGCAGGGCAAATGTAATTGGACGAGGCACCACTTTTGTGCTTGTATACATTTAATGGATTGAACCCTGGCTGTGGATACATTTGTCAATCGGACTCGCGAACAAGGGGACGGGGCATAAGGAAGATTTCATCTTCCCCGCTCGCGTCTTAAGGGGCAGTTACCATTGTCATCGTTGATTGGACGAAAATATGACAGCTTCGTGGAGAACATTTTTCCGCGTCACAAGCATTCATTTTTGTTTTTGCAATCACACGTTTTAAGATTTCCCTTTTCATTTACTCATTTCATTATTTGATGTAGGTTTATGTAAATAATATTGTAATATTTTATATGAATATATAAATACATAAAAATTATAAACTGTAAAATAGAGTTTGTAATTTAGTGTCAAAGGTCATTTCTGTTAGCGATTTTAAAATTTTTTCGTACAAGAATTACGCACAAATTAATTTATGTTCATTCTTTCTAGCATAAGAATTACGTTGTTTAAAACAACTTTTGAATCATTTTATGAATAAAAAAAATTAACCATTTCGTAATAAAATAATGATTGCGACATTGCGTATTCGTCGTACGTTGGGTTTGTAAGGCAACACAGCATCTCGAGGTGATGAAGATTATCACGGACAAGGCCGCGAAGGGATTATCGCGACGATTGTGAAATGCTGTAACAGAAGCCGTAATCGTGGACCACGGCCATGCGTCTTGCCGACAATTGGTTCGCGCACGTAACTTTAAGAGCGTTAGCAATGATTGAATAGGGATAAGTTCCAGATATACGTAACACACGTCGCGAACTTTGCGGCGTATAAAAGGATATATCCTGGCGGCTTGCGCGCATTCAGTTTACAAACGATACTTTTCGCTTCTTCAAAGACGAAGTTTGAACGACGTTGAATAACGTTAAGACGCAATAGTTCCTTTGATGCTCTGACAAATTTTCATAATCCTTTTTCACATTAATCTTCTCGCAGGAGAAAGCTTTTCAACTGGTAAATAAAGTTTACTCAATGCGAATAATAGTAACATTTATTGTTGTTATAATCATTCTAAATACATATGCACACAAAAAATGTGGTTGCTTGTGAAAATTTATAACTTTCACTGTTTGTGAACATCACAAACATAAATAAATGGAAATCGCATATAATATACATATGTGTTTTGTATTCCACTCTAATGAGCATGGAATTTTAACATATTTGTGTTTGTATATTTCAGATGAGGCAGAGTTATAGATTTTGCATATTGTGTATATATCATATCAATAAATAATATAACTTTATATCCAATATTGCATATTGGGTAATAAATATAAATGATATATGTATGTATTATATACGTCATATGTATGTAGAATGAATGGTCAATATAATTTGTTGATGCGACGAAATTATTGAAAAAAGGTCGATGTAACACTGAATCTTATCCCATGTAACGTGAGTTTTATTGTTCGTAAAAAATACATCATCGTGTTGAACTTCGAACACCGTAAGTATACTTCTCCCGAAAGCTCCGACCCAGTTGTTAAGTTACTCGTACCTTTAGAGCATCGAGATAATTTTAGTCCGTGAAATATACGAAAACGTTATTCCATAGCCTAATTTCCGAAGAAGATAAAGAAAGAAACACTGTCGAGATAAGGTCGGTACGGTCTTCGCGCGCTACGGGTCAAAGCAAGGTCGAAAGAGTTTACGTGAACTTGAATAAGGCTAGCAGCGACGAAGTAAGTTATTCCGTAGTCGGAAAACGTTACGGCGCGTTCCTCTTTTTCTGCTCGGCTTTTCAAGATCCCATGAACGGCCGAAAGATGGAGAAACGCGTACTCGCGATTATCAAATATTCTAAGATATTTAGCCTCAGTTTACTGAAATATTAAGCGCGCCCGTATTAAGCGATACCGTGGAGCAATTTCGAGATAGATAATACGTATTATGTTTCGGGGCAAAGCCAGTCGCCCGCAGCAGATCGCCTTTTTTTTAGCCGATTATTCATTCGTCCAATAAGCTTAACTATGTTGAGAAACTTATCTTCTTAATCCTGATGATTATTATCTCTGTTATATACGTCGCTGTTTGTCTTGCGCATTTCCTTGAGTTTGATCTGCTTTAATTTTATAATTAAATTCTGTTCGTTTCCATGTCGATGTTTGTTGGAGTTATAATTGGGGGGAATTAATGAGCAATTATATTATTATCCATAACAGCCGATCAAAATGTACAATTGTAAAATTTAAAAGTATATTGCAATGTCAATGTTAAATTTGCAGATCGTACGTGAGGCTATATCGTCCGTTTTCTAAAATACGGTTAAAAACACCTTAGAAATAATAATCTATTTATTAGTACCGCCAATTTAACGAAATTGCTGTCAAATTTAACGAAACGTTTGTTAACTACAAAATTTCGTTCATATTGAAATACAGGGTCTCGATTCAAGAATCCACAACGGCGCTACGCGAAATTGTTCTCGGAATCATTTCTGACGTGAATCCGCGCGACTGATACCGATAAGGATATGGTAATAAAAGGAGGGCAAAGATCTGTCCGCGGTCTATTATCGTCCGGGACGCGTTCTGGTATCGACGCGACTTCACGTACGGCGTCGCGTTCTGGTTGGCCGACGTCTGCAATGTACAGGATTTATTTACCGGATTACACGGCCCTGATAAGCGAAAACAAAATAGAGGTCCCTCCGGGCGCGCCGTCCTTGTTCGATCCATTTGTCGGGCTTTCCGTCCATCGCTTCGACCGGATTGATAGAAACGGATTGCGGGCTCCCGGCGCTGGCCGGAAAAGCAGATAACAAGGCTATTTCGAGAAAGAAAGGGCGAAGGTTGAACGGCGGCAAGAAAAAGCGAGCCGCGTCTGTGGCTGCGCCAGGCGGGGAACGGGGGGGCGGGGAGGGAAGGGGGGGAAAGGGCGCCTCGAGTGTTTCCCGTTCACGGACCACCACATAGGCGAGGGAAAGCGCTATCTGGAGAATTAGTCGATTGGAAATGGTGCACGCAACGGGCGAAAGGAGCGTCCATCTTGAGGGCTGGAATTTCATGTTCGGCGTTTTTGCGCTGGACGTTCGCGTTTATGTTTGTGATTCGAGTGGCGCGGAAGGAAATTGCATTCCGTTGAGGGTACACGTCAAATTAGTCGTGGAATTAATTTTGGCATCGGAGTTCAAGGGCGGAAGATTTTGCGTTGTAGAAACGAGTTTCTGAAATAATAGTACATTTCTTGCGTTAAGAGAAGTGAAAATGAAAATTTGCAACTAGTGGAAAAAATTGCAAATGATCGGCGGACGGATTTTTAACCAGTGAGAACTATGTCATTTTTCTGGGATTTAACTATTTTAAAATCGCAAACTTGAAAAATAAATAAAAATATTATTATGCATAAAACATAAATTGTATAATACGTTAGACTTGATAAATAAAGAATATTTTTAACAAAGTAAAACGAAATTCCGACGCGAAAGAACGAAGAGACGAGTGACAGGTCGATGCATTTCAGAATATCTGATTCGCAGCATGATCCGTGAAACGAATCCAGTCGACGCGAGCGAAACTTATGGATGCTTAGCGGGTCGATTCGCTACACTTGCCTCTCCGCGAGGGCGTGCGCGACGAAAAACCTGAGATCTGCATGAGAAAAACCGCCACGATTTATTACCATAAAACAAGTATATTGAGCCGCCGACAATGCCTCAATCATTTGAATATTACATTCCAAGACTACCGCGCACACTTCACGCACTGATTTAACCGCAAAATTCCACGCGATATAGTTTTGCTTCGATTAATCGATAAGTTGCATCGTGGCGATTAAAATTTATGCCGTTTTTGATCTCTACTCGTCGGAGGAAAATGATTTTTCGGATTGCCGAGCGGAATAACTGCGAAACAAAAGCGCGCAGCGATTTTTACTCGGAGATTGAAAATCAGCGCGATTTTTTGCCTCGTTTCCAGGCCAGACGCGAAGTGGCTCTTGGCAATAATTGTTTCTTTGTACAACACACACGTTGATTGCTCCGAAGTCCGGGTAGCCGAAGCAATGGTTTGTGGAATCAATCCATCATTCCGGATTCTTTTGTACGATCCAATATTGACCTTCTTTCCACACGACAGTACAATATCATTTATTCAGCGTTCAACTTTGACGAGCGCGCGTCAGTTTTCTGCCCCAGTTGTTCGAACTGACACAGTAATTACGTTATAATTGCTTTCGTTTTTTTCATCAGCATTTAGTCGCTATCGCTATTGTATTAATTACGATTAACCAATTCAGCACTTTGTTTCTCCACTTTTACAGTTCGATGATTATGATAAAATTAGATTGTGGTGTTTCTTTTCTTCTCTTTTTTTTCTTTGTTTCACTTATCCCGAGTAAAAAAAATTTAGGTCTTAATTTGATCAAATGTGACTAACTAAAATTAGAATCGAAATGATCAAAATTGATTCGTTTCAGATCAAAATGGGATAAAATCTAAATCATTAAATGTGAAAAAATTGGATTCATTAATCAATCAATTTTATTCGTCATTAATGTATCAAATTTCTATCTTGTTTTGATTTGAAACTAATTAGTTTTGATCATTTCCATTCCGATTTTTGGTTGGTCACATTTGATCAAACTGAGATCTAAACTTTTTTTACTCGGGATGTTATGTAACAATTTCGTTCTTGAAATGTCATTTGATACGGTGTTGTAAAATTATTACTCTCCTTACGAAATACGGTAATTATATTCGTTTATCATTTCATTAATGGTAAGAACAATGTTAATTTAATTAATAAACGGTCAATGATTTTTAGATATTTTTATCTGACGATAAAGATTTCTTTATAAAACATTTAAAAATTATCATAAAATCCAAAAAAATGTTCAGACAATAATTACAAATGCTTCTTTCGGTAATTGCTTTTCTTACAGTAAAGTTGCAAAAATGTCAACCGCTAACCTCGACAGAATCCGCAACGTGGTGTCACACCGAATGAAATTTCTTTATTCAGGTGTTTTTCGTTTTCGAAACAGAAGGAATAAAGATATTCAGGAGCCGAATCGCAAACATCGCGGACGAGGTAAGAAAAGCATCGGCTCTTTTTGAGCGGCGCGATTTGTATTCAGCGACGCCGCTATCGCTGCTACCCCGTGTCGTATCTGTCGATATCGCCAAAACAAACTGCATACTTGTTCGCGTCGGATCCACGCTACAGCTTCGCATTTCGTTCTTTGCTTGCCCAACACTTTCCGCCCCGACGTACAAATCAGCCACCAAATCAAATTAGCATCATAAAATTTAACCCTTGCCACAGAAGAGGCAATAAAAGACCCGCCAAATTAAACGACCCCGCCTCTCCCCCCCTGCGTATTTTTCTTACGACTAAGAAAAATAATACGATTCTCCTTCGCCCCCAAGCTACTGGCCTCGAATTACGTACGGTCAAATAGCGCTCGACGTTACGGCTTATTATTGACGCCGGACTTATCTTCGATTAAATTAATGCTGTTTATCTTTTGGAAGCGGGCTACGTGACTGATAATAATATATGATAATATTATATTAATGTATTTGGAATTAAATGAATTGTAAATTATTTTATAAAACGATCATCGATAAAGAACCATGAATTTTTACCGAGTTTTTATGTCATTCACGACTTAATTCGTTAAATCTGCTCAGCGACCTTGAGTCGATGATGCTTACAGAACCAAACAGGTGTCAAGCGATCGATAAAATGCGAGTACGTGTTCCTCTTATCGCTACAACATATTTCTCAATACAATCGAACACAATTATCCCCGATAAAAAGCACTTGGACGAAACAATTCATTTAGGGATATATCTGAAATCCCAACGGGAATTTCAAGCAATAAAGGTTTGTAATTAATTTCAACTAACAAGTTGTTAATATAAAGTACACGCTATATAAAATTAAATTTAATGCGGCACCTCAAATTGAACTTTAATTTTACAGTTTTTAATTTACAGTATTCTCCCGACGTTTACGGCCGTCAACTCAAAATCACATAAACTTAACTTTTTACATTCAGAAATAAGTTTCGTCAAAACACTCGAAGTAAAAGTAAACTACCCAGTTAAATAAATTTCCTCCCTTCTAAAAACCGACATTTTCCGCGTTACATTTTTCTCATGTAGACTCCTGACTCAAATTTCCACATCATTTCCTATACGAGTTTCCTTGCTTCTGCCCGTAATCCGACAATGCCCAGTATTAATGTTATGTTTACACGGCCGAGTTCGATCGTTCTTTCCTCGCGAAGAAAAAAAAAAAAAAAAACGTCCGGCCGAAGTTAAGGGTAAACCGGCGAGAAAGCACTCGATCTAATATATCAGAGAGTCGGATACAATAAGAGCACAATGGCGCTCGGAATCGAAGTGATAACGCGTTGCCGGTTGCTCAGATGGCGGGATCACGTGCTTCGCGATGAATGGCATCAATCTCGGCATTATCCGGGATTCCGCGTGTACCTCGTCACGCAGGCCGTCGCTTCCATTTGTCGTTTTCTTAGGCTCACGCGAACGAATCTCACCCCGCGCCTTTCTTCGTCTCCGTAGCTTTTCTTTTCCTCTTTTAATCCGGCCGCGTTCTCGCACTTGGCTCGAAAAACCAATTCATACGAGCCCCGCAGCGCGTAACTCGTTACGCGCCGGCAAGATCGTGTTGTATCCTAAGGGATGCACTCAGTCTGAGAAAAAGAGCGGCAGTTGCGTCGTTCCCAAGTTCCCCGTGAAAAGCGTAGCCCCTTCGTTCAATTTTTCCGCCGAGCGCACGCACGCGCGGACATGTTTTCGCGGCCGCCGTGGCCTCGGGCCACGTCGCGCGATCGTTCGCGGAAACGTGCTCTTCGACACGCCAGACTCCCGTGACTGATTCGCGAATCGCTTTTTGCGACGCGAGTCTGACGGCTGCCATGAAAAAGAAATCAACCGCAACGTTCGAGACATGTGTTGGCCGCTTTTCGCGATGTCTTTCCTCCGTATTGCGTTTTCTCTCCATTTTTTTGTCTTTATTAGAAAAATGTTTTGTTCCAGGCAAGAGTCAAATTGGAGTGTATTTAATCAAGCGATAGGGAGGAAAATGTTTCAATATACAAGTACAACTAACATATGAAATTATTTACCGAAAAACTGTTACAGAGATCGAAATGCTATGCTATTTCAATTTAGCTTGTGCTAGAGTTGCTAGAGAAAGGAGATTGCATTTACATGAATTGAAATGTGTTGCAGTTACAAAACGTTTTTCCCTTTATGTGAAAGAGATCGATTGTAATTTGTAGTTGAGGAAATTGCGCTTAATGAAAATATGAAATTCGGTTGAGCTGATTCTGGTAGAGGATATAATTGGATAACATTTTTATCTTTGGATTTTTTATTTTCTCAAGTTTCAAGTTTGAAATTGAATATTGTTTTGAATGTCTCAACCTTTAAAATTACTAACAACGATGGTAACAGTGTTAAGAATTGCGGCGCCCGTTAATTTCTTATTCGTATTATTCAAATTCGCCCGGAAAGAATGTTTTGAAGACGTTGAAGAAGGGTTACGCGCGGAGTTGTGAATAAGCTGACTACCTCGAAGAAACTTGTCAAGTTCATTTGTATAGATAAAGCGCGATTGCAAATGCAATTACTTTTTCGAAAACTTTTCTCTTTTTGCTTCGCCAAGATCGCCCGGGGGAAAGTGAATTAAAAATTAACGCCGACTCAGGACGAGATCGTCAACGGCGCCGAATGTGGTGCCTTTTTCGCCTGCAATTCAAATTAATGAATTTATGCTCCGGGGGTGTTCATAATATGGACAGAGGAAGAGGTATCATCGCATTGCCATGCTCTGCACGATCCGGCCAATTACCTGGATACTCTCGTTTCTCCCTATTTTACGTTGAATGACTCGTCGGATACTCGCACTGTGCCGCAGAACAGAAGGTTACAATTATTCTACGCAGAGTTCAGTGGGGGAGAATACACATTCGTGATATAATGCTTAATCGTGCCCGCGCCTCTTTTTGGGCTTTAATGACGGTGATGTTTTGTTTTATAAGCACATTCCGTTACTCATTTGCATCTATACAATGTAGATATGTGAGTCTACTGGTTTAATTTAAAATTGTATAACATGAAAGTTTTGAAGAATAGTTGTAGTATAATGAAATACATTTACATTTAATTCTAAAGCTTATAAAATTGAAAGAGAAAATCAGCGTGAATGAAATTCATTTTGACGCTAAGCGTTTAATTGACTTGATCAAAGTGGAAATTTTCTGATTTTAAAGCAGAGAACGTTTCGATAATTGGATAAAAAACTTTTGTTTCAAATTTTGAAGTCAATATTAAATTCATTATTCTCTTGAAGTAAATTCCAAGTTCATTTGAAATTAATTTTTTTCTATCATGCACTGTTGCTTTTGAACTTTAAAAAATGTCGGATGTTTGCAAAACGACATTGTTTTTATTGCTTGTTAGAGTGTTGTTGAAAAAAATGCAAGAAATACCAAGGGGTATGGTTGGTGGTTTTGACTATTTTCTAAAGCTAGCAACTTGCGACAAAGTCGATTACAAGTGGAAATTCATTTATGTAGTTGGTTTCGACGATACGAACGCTTAGCGACAAAACGTCATCGTGTATTGCGGACAGTTGCAACAGTCTGCAGTTGCATTCAACGAATACCCTGCACCGCATTCATCAATAGTCAAGTTGGTCAGTCTATCGTCAGGGAACAGATCGGTTTTCTCGAGATTGACCAGCTTCAGTTGCGCTACGTAAATATGTGCTGTACTGACATTTAGATATTAGCTACAACATAATTTAATTTAATTATGTTGGAATCACGTGATTAAATGAGGAACTAACACGTTGTTACGTTTGAAATTGAAATATAATACTGTATTAATCATTTATATTGAAGTAACTCTTAAATGACCTCAACCTCATTACAACACCTTGGGTTCGAACTTTCCCACGTAAGAGGCCATTGAAAATAAAAATAAAAACGTGTAAAGTTCCGCTATTATTTCAGCTTGTCAAAATGTTGAAACGCATTTTGTGTAACGGGCGGTAATTGTCATGGGGCGGGCGAAATTCGTTTGCAATAACACGAGATATCAATCCAAGAGCCGGGCGGCGTCGAAAAGCGCGACGTCGGCATTTTAAGGCCATTTTTTTCCCCGGCAGAATCGCGCTTTCGTCGGAACCACTTCGGTTACGCCTCATGCGTTTAATCTCACGAGCTCGGGAGCGCTGCGTGGGACACGTGCACGGCCTTATCTGTATGTACGTATGTATATAGCCGCGCCATTGAAACCATTCCGGAGTTACGAAGAAAGCTACTTAGGACTTATGTGGCTTATCCTACATCAATGTGGCAAGCGGGAAATTGCATTGTAAAAGACATTTGAATAATACAGGTCGGAACGAATCTCGGTTACGAGATTAAAAGGATCCGAGGTGTATGAGGGATCGACTTAACGTACCGGGTAAAGAAAGGAATGATCCAATTACGACGCGAGCGTGCCGTTCGCGGCGACCGATGATCGATCATCCGGAAAGTTCGTTCCTTCTTTCCTTCCGCCCGGTTTCTCGTTATGGCGTTAATTTGTAGGAAAACGAGCGAATTTGGGTATACGAGCGGCGTCGTCACGCGTTGAGGGCTGGTTTACTGCTCCACCGGCTTAATAGTGACTCGTATGTGGGATGACTGCAGCGTGAGCTAGAGCTACGAGCTGGGATTAACGGGGTACGCGCGGCAAATGAAAGGAATTAGAGGTCGGACTTGGGATTGGCTCGAGAGGAAACGGATACAGGAATAGCAAAGAAGGGCTGCGGATGCGGGCGTAACTTCGCTTGACTTAAATGTTCCTAGTACGTGATTATTGCGCTCTAAAGTTCGACGAGGATCAAGCTCTCAGCGTGCCTAACTTTTTAACTAACGATCGTTAGCCGCTGATAAAGATTTGCTTCTACTATTCTTACTTAAGGCTGGGGATTTCAAGGCGATTTGGGCAAACTTGCCGAATAGTCTCAGCAGACTTGATAGCATCAGCTAGGATACGGAACCCAACATGTTGTCAGTCGAGATTGAAACTTTGATTAGGTTTAATTCTGGATAACAGAGTCTGACCTTGAAGGCGGTCACGTGAAGGGCCAGCCGAACTGATAAATCTTTGCGAATTCATCAGACTTAGCATCAAACAAATTTGAGCAACGTTTCCCTTCGTAACAACGCGATAGAATGGAACGAAATGAATTATCTCTTAGCGGGATGTGCTATACTGGATGACGGATCACGGAGGGAATATTTTGTATAAGGAATGGCTGTCCTTCAGGGACTAGTTTTCCACTTTTCTTCCGTCTTTAGGGTAGTAGGATACGGGAGTAGCGAGGCATGAAATAAGGCGATTCAAAGGCGGAAGATACGTCAGGTGCACGAATTCCACGCGGGGCCACGTAACTTGAAATAAGGAACCCCGTCGAAACATTTATTATGGTCCCTGGTGATCGCGGCGTTTTCGGACATACCGGTTCGACTTGTTTGACTGAACCGGCGGTATCGGCAATTTATTAACTACGAGATACGTTCGATGTGAGTCTCGAATCCGCCGGCAATCCCGCAAATTGAATCCCTTGACTTTTCGTTGAAACCATATTAAACACTCAAGCGAGCTTAGCTTCAATTGGACGGCTTCAAAGTCCCTCGATGCTTCATATAATAGCTCCTTGGCGGAGCATCTTCTGATCTCGAGTTTCAGTCCACTCGTCAAAAAGAAGCTAGTGTTTCGTTTTCTCCATTCCGGCTTCTCGAGGGCGCATTTCCTCGCGTCAAAGTCCTCGAGCGTGTCTATTATTTTAAGGGGGAAAAAATGAACGGCTGGAAAAACGGCGCCCTTAATTATCGCTCCGCGCCAGCGAATTCGGGACAATAGACGAGCCGAAGGGTTTTCTCAGCAAACAGAGGCAACGTTCGGTGGCGTTGACGAGTCCCAATTGTCGCCGCTAAGCTTTTAACTCGCGTATAGAAATCACCTGAAAGATTTGCCGGGAAAATCAACCGTCTTATTAATAATGCATCCCGGGAACACGTGTAGTTAACTCGAAATTGATTTAAAGTTGCCGTGAATTTATTGGATCAATCCATATGCTTTGGAATGGCGCATTTTGAATGTGAAATGTAACAGCCACGCGGCCCGGTGAAATAACTGAAAATTTGCCATGCAAATTTTATGCCTTTTGTTCGCAACGAGTTGGCAACTTCGGCGCCGAAGCGCACGGAACAGACAGAACGCGGCAAGTGCTCTTTGGATACTGGCAATGAGCTTTCGCGAGGGTGGCTTTTACCTTGAGAACTTCATGAGAATGACTCGGCCAATTCGGGAGACAGATTAATGCATTTGCCGGCGGCCTCCCTCCTCCTCCCACTGCCCCGGCTTTCGTAGAACTTGTTGCAAGATTCGCCGTCGGATCTAATGCACGTCGCGGAAGGCGCCGGCGATCGTTTTTGCGCCGGGTTTTATTGGCAAGTCGCGGAACAAATGTTGCGAATGAATTTCCGCGCCCGCGGGCGCGAAAATTTCGGACCTCCCGTTATTCCGCGCGATTTTTCCGCCCGTACCGAGGGTCCCGACAATATATTCGTCGTCTTTACGAGTCGCATAAAGTATGGCGAATGAAAACGTGTGGCACCGGGGTGTAATACGGTCCGACCCTCACGACCAAATGTCTCCACGGTGCCGCGCGCCCAACGCCCTGTATTTATTGGCTCCACTTTTTATTCGCTGTAAAAATGTGCTCGACCGTGCTTACTAGACGTTACGTACTTTAACTGCGAATTCCGGGAATTGCACGAAAGAAAAAGGTCCGGGCAGCGACCGGCAAATAAACAAATCCGGTTTTTATTAAACTCGTCGTGGGACGGTTCGACTAATACGTTGGCCGATAAATGTTTGATTGGTTTATTCAATCGAGTTTTGTAGAAATGTAATGGCGTGCGAAATTGTGAAAATGCTTGTTCGTAATATTTTGGTTTAAATAAATTTTTAATTACTCACGTACGTTACGTGTTAATAATTGATAAATGATTTATTTTAATTATATTAAGCGCAACGCTTAGTGATGTGTTTTATTATGTGTGTAAACATATTTGTTTACTTTTCATTTCATTTTTAATGATGTGATTATGTACTACACAAAAAATACGGAAAATCACTTTAATTTCAGTCTAATAGGAATGCCGAAATTTCAATATATTCAAAATATAATTTACAATCGATTTGGAAAATTGCATTAAATGTTACATAATATTCATAAAATACTCATTTTTATGTTCAATATAACATCAAAAGTTTTGGAATTTCGCATTTCTTTTTTCACAATGTAATTGTTTCTACTGTTGTCATCATTTTCTGCTAGGTTTGGTTCAAGTATAAGTGGTATTGCAATTAATTTTACTTTGATTGTAATTAGACTTCCATTTAACAATTGCTTTAGATTGAATTGTTTAATTGATGGCCGAATTTCGAAGACATTAGATCTCGAGATACAGCTGATTAATTAAAAAAAATGTTATTTCGATATTATATCACGTAGACACATCAATTGTATAAAATTAATATGTATATAATTAGTTTTCTTTATCAGTGATAATAAAAATGTATAGTAATATTAGAGTTTATAAATGTCTGCTACTTTAAATGTATATAAGTTCAGCGAAAGTTGGGCTTTGCCTTCACTCTGATGCGTAAACGATAACAGATTTCATTGTTCGAGTTTTTCATAATTTTATTAAGTAAAGCAATCAGTAGTGCGCGTGACGTATAATATTTAGTAAACAACGTTAGTGTGAACAAAAACAATTATGAAACTATTCACACTTTGTTTTTTGCTGTTAATTGTAAGAAAAATATGATATTTTCGTTCATTTATTGTTAAATCCGACACCTTCGACCTTAATATAGATTTATATAAAAAACAAGTTTTATACTTTTGTAGACGTTTAAGTTATCAACACAAAATGAGAATGAAGTGGATAGTGATGACCAAAATGAAGTAGATATCTACTCTGAGAATGATCCGTCAGAAGTAACTAATTTGATAGCACAAATTGAACACTATGGTAACAACGTCCAACATATAAGTGAGAAAGTTGAAAGTGTACTGATAAGAGTCGCGCGTACAGTTCAACGAAATATCGACATCTATATGGAAAAATTCGCTAACTGTGTAAGTAAATATAAAATTTTTTAATTTTTTGGATTATGAGTTATATTTTAATTGTATTAAAAACATTTAAATAAAAAATGTTATTGTGCTGTAGTTGAGCCGTCTATTTGGTGAAAGAAAAGAAAGTAATCTACCTTACGGTATGGCTCAATCTGGTACTACAGCCGTGGTTACATATAAAGATGCGAACTACTCATTTGCAAACAAAGTAAGGCAACTGAAAATTAAGATACATAGAAAGATTGACACAATCATTGAAAAAGTGCAATCAGCTGTCAAAAAATTTAACCAATTTGTTGCACAACATGCTGATGACGTAAGTATATTTCAAATTGTTCGTACATTAAAAAAAGATTAAATATCAAATATGTACATGTATATATACATTTTATATATATACTTATACTTTAAATTGATAGCAAACAGAAATACTTTAATTTTAAATATTTTGTCTCAGTTTAGATCGATGATATATATGTAATATGATATATATATATAATATTACATATATTATATAAATTTTTATTTATAAATTTATATGAACTCGTATAGAATTTGTTGCAGCATAAAAAACTTTCACTTCTTACATACTTTGAAAAGGAAAACACAATATATTAATTAATTTTTTCTTTTTTAGCTGAAATGCAAAGTTAATTTATTGAGAATATCATATCCTGGTATTGAGACTAAAGAATGTTCAGAAACGTTGAGAAAATTTAAAACGACATTTGTAACAATTTTCGAAGGTACTATTAACTGCGTTAAGGATATATTGATTTCCGGAACTGGAGCTGTGGACCAGATTGATGACCTTACTTTAGAGGACATAACAATGCGAACCAATGAGATGAAAAATGCGTGGAATTGCGCCGTGACAACGGAAGGAAATTATGCGTATAAATTTATTAGTTGTATACAACTGGTAAGTAGATTGATTTGCCTTTTGATTTTTTTTTATTTAAAAAAATTATACAAATTATTCCAACGTTTTAATTCAACTTCAACGAAAGTAATGTGAAGAAAAGTAACAATTACTGAGTTTTAGATACAAATTCACGGATGTTTCGAAGTAATTTTTGATTCTGTTTACAGAGCTCAGTGAAGACCGTTTGGACAGTTTTACAGAGTTTGACCAAAAATATGGACGATAATTTGGCAGAATACTTGGATAAAGCTGAAAAATCC
>JABFOV010003106.1:0-17459 GCA_022817685.1 Aradophagus sp. ZL-2020 | reverse complement strand
AACGTTTATTAGAAAACGAAAATTATTTTAATATAATTTAACAACATATATTTTAATTAGAACTGAAAAATTGTTTTCTAAAAATTGACTATATTCATAATTTTTCTTGTAAAATTATTCAATCAAAACATATTATTTGTATGAAGAAAAGTACATCAGATTTATTTTCGTTTACTAATAAACGTTGCAAACTTCAAGAACATTCAATGACATCATCTTAGATAATATATAAAATAAATTTGAATTCTGATTGGCTGCCGTACCTCAGAATAATTATCCCTGTGATTCCATGGACTGTCAGATCTGTATTTACTATCATAATCGCTATAACTATTATCACGAGAAAACGAGTCGGAATTGTATGACTTGGTAGTATTTTGCTGTACCCGTTGGGACTTGTTTTCCTGCCAAACGTCAGAGAAGTACGAGTATGGGTCCTGGAATAAGAAAGAAAGAGATTATTAAAATTGATTTACAGCGAATATTATATATGCTTGAAGTTTTAAACTTTTATTGATGAACGAAAATTAAAAGTTATATAATTTAAATTATATAATAAAATTTAAATTCGTATAGAAAAAAAGATATTTTTTATCGGTTTATCAGAGAATAATTAATATTAGTCATTAATAATTATGTTATTTAACTAACAACTGCATTTCATGATACTGACTTATTTTGTTAAATTCAATTTTGATGTTTTTTAATAAAGGTTAAAAACTTCATACATATGTACTACGTAGTAATATTAACAAACAACGACACCTATCAATACTATTTCGAAGTGTCAAAAGCCGACATTTCATGACAAAAAGCAAAAAATTTGACTGCACTAAAAACTTGATCGTTTCATGTAACTAGAGATAGACGTACAAATTTTTCTCAGAAGAGTATTGTGCGATATAGTTAACATATACAATTTCACTTTGAATAATATTTCAAATCTATAGATCTTATCTTAGTATTACGAAAACAATTTTGAAAAAAAGGGCACAGAATATATTGAGTATTTTATAGTTTTTAATAAAAAGAAATGTGTTAATGTGTTTGAAAAACGCTTTAAGCTAAAAAAATATTAAAACTAACGTCGCTTTTCTGTTGTGGAAAGCTTTGCTGAAATTCCTGCGGTGGCCGTAAAGATGTCGAGGGTTGACCATAATTTTGGAAACCTTGCTGCTGCGCTTGTTGCGGAAAATGTTCCTTAGGTACTTGCATCTGCAAAACTGGCGGCTGCTGTCCATCCCACGGTGGTCGAGATCCTTATTAGAAAAAAAAATTAATTTTATTGAATAAATGTCACTGCTAAAATAACCCACGGTTTGATATAAATAACCCTATACTAATTGAAACACGATTAAAATTGAAAAACAAATTGATAAAAAATTGTTGTTTCCAAGCAATTACCTTCCGTCGTTGGCGTGCCTCTGAAGTGCGGATTGATGAGGATCTTGTGCCCGCCGCCAGGTGGCAGCGGAACGGGCGACTGTTGATGCTGCGGTGGCGCCACGTTCGCGCCGACGAAGCCACCGCCAGGTGGCACTGCGCGCGGTTCGTTGAACGGCACTCGATTGTCGAAAGGGGGCGCGCATTGCTGCTCGGGGGGGAAGCGGGGCTCGGCGAAGGGCGGTCGATTATCCGGGAACATGTGTGGGGGTATTTGTGGCCTCACCATTGGCGGGCCCATCATGGGCCCGGGATTCTGATGCAACGGCGGCCGACCTGACTCAGGCATCATCGGGTACGGCCCTGGTTGCGGCTGTACCTGAGGTGGCGGTAGATACGACCCCTGTCCCGGTGGACAGTTGTAACCCATCGGGCCCCGCGGTCCAAAGTCCATCCGCGGTGGCGCCATCTGCTGAGGCCTAGGTGGCGCCATTCGTGGCGACGCCATCTGTGGCGGCGGATACTGATTCGGCATCGGTGGACGGGGTCCGTCGAGGAAATGATGGCCGTGCGGAGGACCGGGGGGGCCTGGAGGGCCCGGCATGGCGCCATTTTGGGGCGGAAATTGTGGCGGGTGGTAATTGGGAGGCATGTTTCCACCCATGTGAGGTCCATTTTGAGGATAAATTGGTTCTCTTGGCGGACCTTGCGGGAAGTTCGGCCCGTGGTCCATTATCGGAGGTCGGAACTGTGGTTGGGTCTCCATTGGTTGTCCTCGAGAGTTGTTGAACCTTGAAAATGAATCATCGCTCAATTATTTTAGTTAAAAAGTTAAATATATAAATTTAAGAGGATGACGAATTATCGACTGAATGCGAGGCAATAAACTAGGCAGATAAATTATATAACGTAAACTAATGTCCAATATTTTCAATTCCTCAACATTGGACTTGAGACAGCACCAACGGTATTTAAAATTCAACAAACAATCAATTTATCCTCATTATTTTTCATTTTTATACATACAACTAGCACTGTCATGGTTTTCCCGCCAATTTCCCAAATTCAAACTTTGCTTCCCA
Source organism: Aradophagus sp. ZL-2020 (assembly GCA_022817685.1). NCBI lineage: Eukaryota > Metazoa > Arthropoda > Insecta > Hymenoptera > Scelionidae > Aradophagus > Aradophagus sp. ZL-2020. Next base: position 14,994 of record JABFOV010003106.1, on the reverse strand, counting down.
GTTCGTCATTTTCTTAATAACACAAATGAAAAATGTGAAAACCAATTTTTACCTTCCAGGACCCTGGTGTCCAAACCTGCCCCCTCTACCGCCACCTCTCATAACTCTACCCCTACCCCTAGCCCTGAAAGCCGGCCTGGGATGTTCGCTGGTAACAACGCTCTCCAAACTATCGGGTATCTCGCCCCCGGTCTTAACTGTGACCGTGGTTCGTTCGTTCTGAAATCGGTTGCGCCGCTCCCTCTCCTCTTCTCCGTCGTCGTCCTCCTGAGCACCATCTGCGCCGCGCGCGGTGCGCTGCTGCTGCAGCTTATGGCGCAGGTCCTGCATTTGTGGCGCCCCCTGCGCGTTGTCCGGCAGTTCAGACTGCCGTTCGCTTGCCTTGTCGGCATCCTCGTCGGCGTCCAGGTCATCGTCGAGGGCGTCCGTCACCCCCAGGTCCAGCACGTCGTCGGTCTCGATCTCGTCGCCCTTATAGCTACTTTGCTGCTCGGCCAATCAAAATGGCGGAAAAACAATTCGTTATCAGATTTTGCGCTACAGCTACTCACATACAAATATTGCTCCTCTGCCCTTAACCTTAACTTTTCTCTCGACTTATCTTCACTTTACTTAACTTAACCTACCGCTAGTAACCTCCGAAAATCAACCTGGGGAATATTTCCGCCGCGTCTAGGGATACTTGTCGCAGGCTTACAATATAACGAAAGACACTTCCGACAGAGGTCTACAACTCTACGATCTTAATTTAAGATTAGTAGCCGAGATGGCGCTGCATTCGTGGGCACCGGTCCGTTTGCTCCTAGTGCCATCTGCACCAAGTGCCTGTGACTGATTTTAATGTATGTGCGACCCTTAAATATCGGTTTGCTCAAGAAGCTAGAGGCACTGTTTGGAGGATCTAGGGATTTTTTCATGCCTAGGGACTTTTATCGCGCTTCGTCTAGGGACATTTTCTTATAAAATCATTTAAAATCATCACAAATTTTGGAATATTTCCAGTGTTTCTTTTCGTACGTTGACAATACAAGTTTGACTTTATTTCTAGGGGAATTTTTAGTTTCAATGGAAGAGGTTAGGAAGAACTTGAGATTCACAATTCGGGTCGTTGTGTTCTACACAGTCGGTCGTTGGCAACACTGTCTAAGGACTTTTACAATGGTTTCGCTAATCGCTCCGATATTACACTCGGATTAGAGTCGCAGTTCACCTGAAGATGGCGTACCGTGGTGGTTTTTAAAAAGTGCAATTGTGAACGAGATTTTGAAGAAAAAAATTGTTTAAAAAAAGCGGTTCGATTGTGGCGGAAGTGGTTGAGTTAACAAATGTATTATAATTGTAGAGGGCGTGAATGGAGGTGAGACAGTGCGCCATCTTCTGCCTTTTTTTGTCATTAGAGTATCGCAAACGCCATTATTTCAACAGCTTTTCATTTGTTTTCTTTTCTTTTTTTTACTTTTCCTGTTATGTATTTTCAATACATTTTTCATGTTTTTAACATGTTTTTCATCTTTTGTAAATCCGTTTTGAAATATATGTTCTTTTTTCAGTAATAAAAAATATATTAATCTTTATTTTTGTAAATACTTTTTTTTTTAATTTTTTTTTTTAATGTTTAATTAATACTTTGGTATTAGGTAACATTTTTTTTAATTATAAAATTTTTTTTGTTTATAAATGAAATATAATTTTCTTTTTACTTTTGTTTTTTAAACAAAAAAGAATTGTTGTGAAATTGTTGACAAAATTTGTTACAAGCTATATCTAACATACATAATGCAGCATATATATAATTATATATACAGAAAAACGTATACATAATCCATATATATACTTGCATATTAATATATAAATATATATATATTCAATAAATTAGACTGCAGATGACGATATCGATCGTAATCAGTTACAAAAAGTCATTATCAAAAATGACAATAAAAGATTGACGTCCAATATTTGAAACTCGATTAAAAAGTGTTGCGATTAATGTCATTAATTTGCAGATTATTATGTCTTCTTCAAAATTCAAAAATGCAATAACCTCGAAAATTATTAAAAAAAAATTATTAAAAAGTTTAATTTAAAAAAAATTTCACATCATTTAACTGCAATGAATTTGTGATCTTTATTATAACACATTTTTTCCAATTAGTTTTTTGAATTGAGTGAAAGTAACAGTTTCATTTTTTTTTTTATTTTTTTTTTTTTTTTACAAAATATTTTCAACACGCTCCAATCTCCTTTCAAATATCAAATATCGAATGTCACATATCAAATATCAGCATTGCAGACAAGTCTCGATGTACATTAATTTTATGGTCAATAAAATCGACAAACAAATGGATTAGTGATAATAATTTTTCAATATTGTCGCACCTTAAATAATATCAGTCTATTATAATAAAAAAAAAAACGTTTATTTAAATGTATCAAAATTGGTGTTTTTTTTTTTTTGGTTTTTAAATCATTTCTTTTTTTCTTCTCTTTTTTATGTACTTTTTCTATTTTTTTTCTTGTTTTTTTTCAATTTTGATATAATATTTTATTATTGTTTTTTTCTGTTATTTTATTATTATTATATGATATTTTGTTCGAAATTTAAAATTTTTCTTTATGAACATCTACAGACACGCTTTGTCTCTCTCTCTAATTGCATAAGCTTTGAAAATATCAAATTTCGGTTTGTAACTTTATATATATAAACAAAACATCTGACAACAAACGAGAAAAAAATTTCAAATTCTTTGCATTTTACACTTTTATAAAATTTTCTGCTATATTTATTCCATATATAGTTATTTAATTGATACGGTATAAAATCTATAAACAATATTTACAGAGTCGATTGTTTACATAAAAATGGAGTTTGAGTGTCGAAATGAATTACAAAGACGAAAGAAATGAATTGCTTTGAGATGTAAAATGTGAGCCGGAATATCACTTTTCTTTCACTGGAATGTCATCAGACGCCTTGATCGTGCACAAAAAAGCTTAAGTACTGTCTTAGTTGTACGAAACAATGGACAGAGAACTCAGAAGAAATGTTTCTTTTTCATCGAACTGAAAATCTTGAAAAAAAAAATAAAATTTATTGATTGTATTGAAATGAAACGAAAATACAAAATAATATTCGAGATCAATTGAAAAATATTGTTCCGAGTTCTTTGCGGAAAATAATATATTTTATAAATCACAATAAATGATTGTTTGCATTCTTCCATCGATTTGACCTTCAAAATAGCTTAGTTTAGCAATATTCAAGAAATGTTTTCAGAAAAATGATTTACTTGTATTTGTGGAATTGTTTTTAAAAAACGTAAATATAAACAAGGTGAAAAGTAAACAAATGATTTGAATAACAAGCAAGTGAATGAATACATAAATAAACAAGAAAAATAGAGAAATATATAAATAATGAAGAACACAAATAAGTAAACAAACATCAAGTTAAAAAGTTTTATTTTAGTAAACAAGCGAGTGAATATATATGTAAACAAACGAGAAAAAAAACTTCAATATACAATAGACCAAAAAAAAGAAACAAATACATGAACAAACATTCAGCAAAAGGAAAATCAAAAAAGCTTTGTTTACTAAAGTTTCAAGTATACAAAAACATGATCAGATGTAAACATGATAAAAAACTTTGTATATAAAGATTTCCTAAAAGTTCACATATAATTCCAACACTTCTTGAATATTGCTAAAAGAAATCACCAACAATTAAACTCAAACAAAATAAAACAGATTATCATAACAATAAGTGAAAAAAAGGATAAATGAAATCAATAACGTAAACAAATGAAATGGTAAACAAACAAACATAAAAAGTACTTAACAAAGTAAGTTATGTAAACAAAAATTAATAAACAAAGACAAATAAATAAGTTTATAAATAAATAAATAAATAAATAAATAAATAAATAAATAAATAAATGACCAAAGGTAAACAAATAACTAAACAATAATGTTATTATCTCCAATAACAATGCAACTTTTTTGAGGGGTGGGGGGATATCATTCTCAATTCTCAAACGCTACAAAACGCCGACGACAGCAATTGACACATTATACCGACGAATATATAATCAACTCACTGCCCGCTAGAGTGCGCACGGCCATGATATCTAACCTAAAAATCACTCTTAACACAAGAAAGAAAAAAATACAAAAATCGATTCAAAATAAATAATCTTCGATTTGACGAAAGTTGTAAAAAAAAAAAGAAAAAAAAATTAGGGCAGGAGAAGGATTCGGGAATTGACGCTGCTCACCCTCTCGTAATCACAATCGTCGGCCAACAGGGCTTCCTCCTCGTCGTCGGGCAGATCGTAAACATCGTAACCATCGTCGCCGAGGTCCTCGTCCAGCAGCGAATCGTCACTGCGAGCCATCGGAAACAAAGACAAAGTCAAACGACGAATTAGACGGGGGTTCCGTTGAGAACCGCTACTACGTCATCAGCGGGATTTCGCGCGGGGTTTCGTTCGGACGATTTTTCGGGGACGAAAAATAGGGGGCTGGCGGGCGGGGGAGGGGGGTGGGGTTCGCGGAATTGGAAAAAAAATCGGGACTACTCACTGGCTCGACATGATTCTTTTTCGCCTCGTCGATAGCTTTTTCGGTAGTGACGCGCGCGCCCTCTGCCGGGCCTGCGGCGAAGCTCGGCGAGGGGCGGACGCGGCGGAACGACCGTGTTGCCAGATTCGTGGGAAAAACTACCGAAACTGACAACACTTGTTATCGGTTTTGATCGTTTTTCCCACAAATCTGGCAACAATGGATTCGGTTCGGAAAGACGGGCGTTTGGTTGAAGATCGATATATATCGATTGTTTTTGGATATCGATAATTATCGAGTTGACTTTCGATATATCGAATGTAAGGCGATTGTTCAAAAAGTATTGTATTTATTGTTTATATTATATTTGCATCATATGAAATTAGTTTTTTGAAAACTTTCGGGTAACAAGGATAGACGATTTAGTTTACGTATGTCCATCCTTTTTCAAAAACAAAAAACGTCTGGTATAATTAAGTTTAGTATTATATTTGAAAATTTTTTTTATTGAAAAGAAACGATTTAGTTCACAATTTTTAACATGCAAATTTGTTAATTTTCAAATTTCGAAACTGAAAATTGCTTATAATGAAAAAGGACGCATAAAATCCAAATCGTCTATCCTTTTTTAGATTTTTTTATTTCATTCGTCATTAATTTCAATAATTTTTTTCTTAATAAAAACACAAAATTTACTTTCTATAAATGCATCTTTTATTATTTTGTTATACTAACAAAAGACAGAGGATAAAGAAAAACTTCGCTATTTTTACTTCGTTTGAATATTCGCGGCTTTTAATAAAGCCTCTGTTCCGTTTTTCCGATCTAAGCCGACGATTCACGAGCCGAGTCGAAGGTATCGTAAATTAGTGTGACTGGTGTGGATCTCTTTCTTGCAGAAATGGCAGACACGTAAGTACACAGTGTTTTAAATATCCACAAACATCAGCGACAATGCCGCTAAATAACGGAAAATCTACGACCGTTTGTGCCAAACGATTGATAATTGTTGTTTTAATATTATTATTTTTCACCCCGGCGATTGTTTATTACCGTTAACTTCGTACCGATGTCAACAAGTATGCTCCGCCTGATTCGCTGTACTTTAACTCAGAAAATATAAAAAAATATGTATATACAAACGTGATAAGTGTGAAAAATGAATCCAAGATCACTTTTGTAACAAAACTAAAAAAAATGAAAAAATATGATTTAAGTTTTGGATTTTCTAACCTAACATAATTTAGGTTAGGAATCTTCCATCCTTTAATTTTGACTTTTCTTTTTTTTTTTTATATTGTTAAAAATATGATTGATCCTTTTTTTGATCATGCAAATTTGTTGTGAATAACGTGTCTTTATATTTTATTGATTTGGTCTTGTTTATTTACAGTGCGAAGCCCCCTTTGGAAAAGAAATTGGCACCAGTGCCAGAATCGATCCTCAAGAGGAGGAAACGGCGCGATGCTGCGCGGACTGCACTTCTGCAACTCAAACTCAAGGTATTTATGCTTTATTTATCGATTATTGATTTTTTTTTCCTTTTTTTTTTTTTTAGTTTAATTTAAAATATTAGAAACAAAAACAAAGTTTTTAATTGTTATTGTCTGTTTTTGATACTTTTTTCCTATTTTTATTCTATTTTTTTTATTTTATGTTTTTGATTTTGAAATATTTATCATAATATAATTATGATTTGATATCAACCATAAATCAATATAAAATCATCAAATATTGAAAATGAAAAAAAAATGTTAACATTACTATTAAAAGTAATTAACGAGTCAAACTACGTCCAATATGTAACTGAAATAAAAATAAAATTTAATTTAACTAACATCAATTGTAAATTATTAAACAATATCAATTGTCATTATGATCATACTTATTTTTGCGTTTCACTTTTACAGCAAAGGACAGAAAAATATCAAAAGAGGAAGGAAATCTTCAAGCGTGCCGAGAAATATGTGAAAGAGTACCGCCAGAAAGAACGCGATGAGATCAGGCTTAAACGTCAAGCCAAAAACAGTGGAAACTATTATATCCCTGCTGAAGCTCGGCTTGCTTTTGTTATTCGTATACGGGGGTAATTTAATTTTATCAACAAATATTTTTCTTTAAAAAAAAAAAAAAAAAAAAAAAAAAAAAAAATTTGAAAATCAAACTTGTTTTAAAATAAAAAAAAAAATTATATATGTATAATTTAATGAAAACATTTTAATCTCAATTATTTTAATTAAATTAAATAAAATGAGAAATTACATGAAATAAAAAAATTAAAAATAAAATTATTCTTTCAATTAATTTTGTATTTAAATTATTTTATCTTTTAGAAAACATTTTTTTTTTTTGTATTCTTTGAGCACTGCAATTTATGTTAACTGTTACTGAAAATCAAATTTGTGCAGTATTAAATAATGAGTAATGAATTTTGATTGATGAAAATAATTTGTTTTCAGTGTGAACCAAGTTGCACCAAAGGTACGCAAAGTGCTGAAACTCTTCAGACTGAGGCAAATCAACAATGGCACTTTCATCAAGCTCAACAAGGCGACGATCAACATGCTCAGAATTTGTGAGCCCCACATCACCTGGGGATATCCCAACCTGAAATCCGTCAGGGAGTTGATCTACAAACGCGGTTTCGCCAAAATCAATCACCAGCGCATTCCAATTACCAGCAATGAAATCATTGAAAAGCAATTGGGTAAATAAGCGAAATCGAATCGCTATTTTGAATGTTTTTAAATACGTTTAGATAATGTGATTTGGAATAAATCATAATTACAATAATCATGATTTATTACAGATCATAAAAAACATGATTGCGATTGTTTTATAAATCATAATAATTTAATTTTGAGTCATTATAAATAATTAATAATCATAATTTATAAGAAAAACGAAATTTGTAACAAATACTAAAACTGGACATTTTTTCAGGTAAATCTGGTATCATTTGCACCGAAGATTTAATTCACGAAATTTTCACAGTCGGCCCGAAATTCAAATACGCCAACAACTTCTTATGGCCATTCAAGGTTGATATTTCTTTTGAATACATACATAAAAAGAAGGATCATAAATTCAAACTATATGCTTCATTGAAATTAAAGTTTTTTAGAGAATTGATTTTTATTATAAAATAATATTATAATTCAATTTATATTGTTTATTGTAAAACAGTTTATTATTAACCCATTTTTTTAACTTTTGTATGGATCAATTTTTTCAAACACTAACTTAAATCAATGTATTTTATATAAATATTTAAACGTTTGTACTTAATGGTTTCAATGAAGAAAAAAGAAAAAAACCAAACGACAAAGGCATAGCGATTGAATATTAAATCATCATTCGCTTCTCACTGCGTCGAAGAGCAATACGAGGTTTCAAAACTCAAAAATTCTATATTGAACGGTTACGAAATTCTCAAACAAAATTGCTCATTTTATAAAGACTTTATAAAAACAAGCAATATTGCTGATTACACATGGCTATAAAATGTATAACGATTAAGTTTGTTTCAATGATTTTGACTTCATATTTTTATTCTGTAGCTTTGTGAAATCAGCAAAATTTAAAAAGAAAGTTATAAAAGTATGAAAAACAAAAAACTGAGTTGATTATATAGTTTTAAATAATCAGCAATATTATACTTATAAAATTTATAATGATTGAGTTTGTCGATGATTTTGACTTGACATTTTGATTCAAAATCATAATTTATTTACTTATTTATCAGAGAAAAATACAGACAACAGCCCAGTTTATATATGAATATAAATTAATAATAATTGTTTTACAGCTCAACACCCCGACCGGAGGATGGCGCAAGAAGACGAACCATTATGTTGAGGGCGGCGACTTTGGCAATCGAGAAGATAAGATCAACGAACTCCTTCGACGAATGGTGTAAATTTATGATGGGCTGTATAAATAAATTATACCTTTACAGTAAACGAAGAGAAATGTCTTTTTTTAATACAACATTCACAAATTTGAATTATTTCTTTTTTTTTTTTTTTTTAATTTTAATTTAATTTAAATTATTATAAGGGTAAAAAATTATCATTTCCAAATGTTTTTGAAAAATATTATTCTGCATTAAAGTTCCATATATTGATAAACATGTTTTTTAAACAAAAATACAAAATTGAAGTAGCACTGTCCATTGTTAGACTAATTTTTGGCAATAATTAAGAAAATATATTTAAGTAATTAAGAAAGTAACTTTAAGTAATAAATTTAAGTAAAAAAAATAATAGTGGTGCATCCTTGTAAAATTTATTTTGATTTACGTTTTATATTAAATGTATAATTAAATTTATAACTTATTTAATTTTTTATATTAATATATAAATATAATATTTTGGTATAAAATAATGCATTTGTAATAATGTAAACATTGTTATTTTTTTTTAAGAAACGTTCTTATTTAAAATCTGTCTTTGTTCAAAAGGAGAATTTCAAAAAATTTGAACGCACCATTATCTAACGTCATAAAAATATACTCAATGGCATAAAAGGTGTTACTATGTGTATTTCCGGTTTTTCATCAAAAGTGAACCGTAGTTTTTATTATAAATAATAATGGAAAAGTTTATCAAGTAATAGATAAATGTGATAAATCAAACATTGCTATCAATATTCAACTTTGCGAGAAAAACTGACAGAAGGATTTTGCTTTAATTTCGTTCTTTTATTAGAATGAAGAATTAGAGGTTATAGTTACATTTGTGTGTTATAAATACAGTTTAATTCAAGTGATAAACGAATTTATGGGGAAATTAAATTTTTGCTTTAAAATTTAAATCTTAGTTTAGGATTGTTTTAATTTATTATTTTAAGTTTTATTTAAATTTAATATCTCCCGTAAAAAGAATTATAATTATTTTTTTGTATTTTTACAAATTGCGATATAATTGTTTAATTAGTAATTTGAGTAGGAAGTAGAGTAAATAAATTAAGTTTATTTAGTTAATTTGTTTAAATTCATAACTAAGTTTTTTTCAAAAAAGAATTTGTTTAAAATATCTATAATTTATAGTCGTTCTTAGAATAATGGCTTTATTTAATTATGAATTTCATATTTTATAAAAGTAATTTTTTACACATATTATATAATAAATGTATATTATATATACAACGAAAGAAATTTTCATATTTTCAAAAAATTGTTTTCTGTTCATTATTCAGTTGATAACAGAAAATAATAGAATTATTAATTGCATGTTTTTTATATTTATTATATTCATTGGGAGAGAGGGTAAATGGTTTTCATATTTTTTATCCATTAAAATAATTCTTCTTCTAGTATTTTTTATTGGTTAGAAAAACATGAGCTAAAATTTAACTTTTTTCCCTTTTTTTTCCTTTTAAAATTAACAAACAAATGTTTTACCTAAATAAATTTTTTTTTCAGTTTTAAAAATGGATTTTGAGAAACAAATCCTGTCGACTCCATTAACCGATTTTGCAGAAATATTAACTCCTCCAAGGCCGCCAAATGTCTTCGAACATGATCTCATAAAATCTTCCAACGAACTCATCATCGGTAACAAATTTGAGACAAAGTCAATGCTAAGTCTCCGAGCGACACTCTGCCAAATGTACTATCAAAGTTACTACAGCGAAAAACCAAAGCATAAACCAGAAGAATTCTCCGACATTCGTCTCTGCGATGTCCTGAAACTCATCGATACATTTCCTTTCAACGAGACCCGCATACTCCAAGATATCATCATTCTTCAAATAATACTCTTCTACACTGGCAGAATTCCAGAGGTTTTTAGACTTATACAGTGCACTGAAACAAACCATCAGAAAACTACTAGACTGGAAATCATGATATCCCTAGTTCAATTATACAAGTATTTAAAATTATGGGATTTGAATGAGGGAGAAACAAAAGAGGTAATTAAGATAATAAGTAAAAGTGTCGAACTTATAGTAGAAGACCTTCCAAGTCTGAAATTTCGAGAAGTAACTGAACTCGTACTATCTCTCATAAATACCTTCGATATAGAAGTGATACTGCACGAAATTTGGGACACTGTGGTCAAAAACTGCAAAAACTCTATGGTACTCGATTTACTTTGCCTTTTCATTGGCCACTGTTGCTCTGCTTCTGAAACAAATCAAAAAGTCATTCAAATTCACAGTCGGTCGCTCGAAAAACTTTACTACAACCCCGAACTTTGGACTTACTACCTGGAGAACCTCAACGACCCAGTTCCAGCCAAAAGGAAACAAATCAATTTTATGATCACCAATACCTTGAAGATCGAAGCTATTCATCATGAAAATCGAAACTCAAACGATGGCATCGTACCCTTCGTCTGTGCAAATAATACCTCGGAAACGAGTACTGTCATGGATTTGAAAAAGATATTCCTTTTGACTTTGGATGCTCTTGAAGAAACGCAGAAGCAATTCGCTCTGCAAGCGGTAGCTTACCTGCCCAAACTATTGGAAGGTCATTTCAAGCACAAAGAATGTGGCAACTGTTTGAGTCGCGTTTGGATTCAGGCGATCTTCGAGCGGATCTTAGCTCACAACAACAAATCCGTCGTATTCGAAGGCCTGAAACACGCGCTGAAGCTCAGCCTAGAATTTTATACCCCCGACTTCCTGCGAATCATCTGTCGGAGTTTGAACAACGTGCACTTGTACCATCCCAAAGTCCCTATGAACTGGCAGCGTCTGGGATTCGACGACTGGTTTCGGCGAATGGAATCTGAGGATTCTGAGATAATCGCCAGATTACTGGACGTAATTGAAAGCCAGAATTGGAACCTTGTTGCTATTTACCATTTGTTCAACGCCCTGAGCCAAGTTGCCAAAGTGACTAACTTCTGGGGCCAAAATTGCTTGGAGTCTGCGAAAAAAGTTATTGAGAAGAATCAGGGTCATCCGATGACCATCCTCCATCATTACCTGAACACAAGGATCCTCAAAACGATTATGAGGTTTGTTGGGGAGAAGGATTTGGTGCAACTATCAGGGGTATTGCAATTGTTGCTCAATGGCGAACCAAGGGATGACGTGTGGGAAGATGTTTGCGAATGGCTGAGACAAGATGCTCAAATCAATCAAAAGGCTCAGAACTTTGTTGGAGAGGTAGTCGCAAGAAATTCTACCATACATAATATCGAATCAGTTAAATTCATGGTGTATCTTTTAGCTAGATCAAAAATAATCTTCCATAATGATGATTGTCCAGCTAGACTGATAGTTGAAGAATATCTCTCATATTTAGACAATATTTGCTTGAGATCTTATTGTGATGACGGTATGATTGAAAGAGTCACTGATTTCTTGACTGCTTTAATAATAATACAAGAAACGCATGAGTATGTTTTTTCCCCATCTCTGACTCAAAGTGCGTCTCGTTGCTTGAGCACAATTGCTGAATTTGCTATAAACAAGCTAAATGGTGATTGTTCGAATATCAATTATTTATTTTTGAAAACACTTATGAAAGCTGTGAAGTTGATGTATTTAAGCGATTTCTGCATCGATCATGTTCATATCATTGAGCAACGTTTATTGAAAGTTTTAGAAAATAAGACCAAGGAAGATTATAAAGCAATGGGTATAAAATACCCGTTTGCTGTAGGACTAATTAGCTCGTGTGCAACAGCAACTTCAAAATGGATACAATCGCATATAGATTGTATGAAAAGCAAATGGAATACAGGATATGAAATGAAACTGCCAAAGTTTTCTTTGATAGACTTGTTTTTAAAAATATACACTATAAAGCCTTATATTGATTCAGATGATCCCACAACGAAACATATGATTCTTTCCGATTTTTATACACATATTTTCACGGGTTTATCGACTACAGTCAATCATTGGTATTTGTGTGTGACCATTTTTTATGAACGCAGCAATATGGAATATTACAACAACGTTGAAAAGAAACTCAAAATGATCTTCGAGGAATTGCCGATGCTTCTGAAGTACTCCACAAGAACAAACACCACTGCTGCTTTAAAAATTGTGGCCGAATGTTGTCGAACAAGGGTTTTTATACAAAAAGAACTGGTGATGCTTTGTTGGAAGGCGGCTTTGGACTGCAAGAAAAGCGGTTATTTTTGTTTGGCTGCAAAACAAGTCGCTTATATTTTGAGTTCTGCTGAAATGAGTTGTAAGGAAGAAGTGGAAATGGTATGTAATATTTTCAGATCTGATAGTTTTATGTTTTTAATGTAAAAACAATTAGAATAGTGAAAATTGAAAATGACTAAAATACTATTCTTTCGCAGGTCGTGGATGAAATGTTGAAAGAAGGCGATAAAGTACCTATTTTAAAAATATTTTTACTCGAACAAGAATTTCGTTGCTTGAGTAAAAAAATAGTTCTTAACTGCCTGTTACATGGAGATGTTTTGAGGCAAGATCAGATCATTGAAATTTTAACTTGCAATGCCATATTGGAGCACCGCGATATACATATTATGGAAAAGTTATTGGAGAAGAGATACATCAGTGCAGACAAGCACCACGAAATAATGCTATTGGAAAAAGACTTGGAGAAGAGATCCATGCACATTGGATTGGAAAACTGCTTGGAGATGAGATCCATGAGTGCAAAATGTCTAAAATTTTCAACATCGTTCACTTATTTGTATGTTAAATTAACTTTTATAATGATACAATCCTGTTTAAAAATTTAAAAATATGTTTGAAAAAAGTCATAAATATTTTATGCATGAAAATATTTTCTAATATTTATAAGATAATTTCACTTTGATCTCTATAAAACATTAGATATTTTAAAAATACTTTTGGAAAATATTTTAAATTTATTTTGCACTATTAGGGTAGGATCTTACATATGACATTCAGATAGAAACATATTTCAGATTCTAAGTAGGAATTGTTGAACAAAAAGTTAAACTTATCAGAAGATACAAAATTAAACAAACTAAATACAATTTTTAGAAACTACAATTTAGATAGCTTAATAAGGCTTCGGGCTCTGCCTTTAGGATCAAAAAATTTGGAGTTGTCCGATGACTTCTATCTTACGTTACTCGAAAAGCTACTTAGCTTTGAAAGTTCGCGTTACTTCGAAGATTCGCTTACCCACAAATTAATCACGAGAACGCTGCTGGCGGTTATATTGTTAAATTTATCCCCAAATTGTCGGATAGCAGTAAGTATAATATATATATTAACTTATATGTATTCCCCACCACAACTTTCAGTTAATTTTTTAATTGTTAAGAAACTCTCGGTCGTAATAAGTGACAGAGTAAATAAAGTTATGCCAGTTGAGAGTGGGGATAAAATAGTAAAAAGTTCACTGTAATAAGTTCATTTTAAATTACTTGAATGTGAATTATTGATATCTGTATTTATTTTTTTAGGACGAATCAAAACTTCTTGCGTTATCGATATCGTTTCTTAACAGTAATCACCAGCCTAATGTACGAATCATGGTGGAATGGCTTGTCGTTATACATTGTCGAAAAAGCAACATGAACTTTGTCTGGACTTTAACAGAAGCTGTACGTTTTCTTAAAATTGTAACTTTACTAAGCCATAATAATATAAGCAAAAAATTTTCAATTTAATTTTATACCATGTGTTTCAGGTCAAAACAATGAGATCAAATATGATACAATCCATATGCCGTATCATATATAATATATTTCGTATGTGTACTCAAGAAAAAAAGACTTTTGGCGAAACCGTTTTAAAGAAAATCTCGTTGTATTGCATGGACCAAAACTTTTCAACACGTCTCCATAGCCAAGTAAATATTCTAAAGTTGTCCTAAAGATCCTAAGAAATCACTGTAGTATCACTGTGATATCACTTCGGAATCATGAGTATATCACAGGTGATTCACTGTTATCTTTTACCGTGATACGTGTGTGATGTCACAGCTGTGCACCGAGAAAAAAATCTAGCAAAGATAACTAAAAACCACTGCTCTTTTGGCGGAATTGGCTATATACGGAGAAAAAAGTTTACAAGATTTTTACTGAACAGTTCAACATCTGGTGGACAAACACACAATTTATAGACCATTTAATGAAACGTATAACAATTTTTATTGAATGATCAACAGACATATAATTATTATATAATTCAATAATATCGATTGAGTAGTTTAGTAGAAATCACTAAACTCAAGTTTTGTAATGGGTCCAGTAGTATTGATTGTTCCAAGCAAAGCGTTTTTCAATATTCAGTAGCTTAGACTAGTTTTACCTCCATCTTTTTAGTCAAGTTTAACTTGACAGAACATTGACATCATAGGTGTGACATCAGCGTTGTGATGTCACAATGACATCACATTGACATAGGTATGACATCAGAGTTGTGATGTCACAATGACGTCACATTTTTATCATAGGTGTGACATCACAGTTGTGATGTCACAATGACGTCACATTGACATAGGTATGACAT
>JABFOV010003105.1:0-17465 GCA_022817685.1 Aradophagus sp. ZL-2020 | reverse complement strand
GCGTATGACCATAAAAATCCCGGCTCTTAATTAAATTTAAATTATAATCCCGCGCAGGCTCACTTCGCCGCGGGCGAAAATAATTATTTTGTTTTGCCCCGGCCGAAACGAAATAAAAGCCGTGGAATTGCGGCGCAACGAAGAAACAAAAACCGCGCCCCGAACGGAGAGACAAAAGTGTTATCGCGTAACCGTGTCACGCGAATTAAATCATTATCGAAAGTGCGGGCGTTTTAGCGATCGATTCGACGGTCGGCCCTGATTTGTTGTAAACAAACTTTTAAATGAAACGGTTGATTCAATCAAGCCGCCGTCTCACCTGCGCGGATAAATTTTCGTTCGGCCGCGTCGAAGGGGATTTCGAAAGGAATCAACTTCTTTTTGCATTCAGGCAAAAGCGCGCCAACGATTTTGCTCTGAAATTGCGACCTTTTTTACCCCCCGTCGCTTTTGTTCGTAACTTTAACGAATCTGACCGTCTGGTCATGAAACGTAATTAGACGTGAGCGGATTTCTAATCCATTCAATTCAAATTCGTTTAATCATAAGTTAACTTTCGCCTGCCACTAACTAAATTGAGCCGAAACATTTCGAGTCGGAAGCGGAGCATTTCGATGCAATTTGCACGACTGTACATTTTAGGACGTTTTTTAGGCTCGATTATAATTGAGTTTGATGCTTCGTTGAGTGAAAAATAATGTATCCTTAACATAAAACATTTTCGGTTTGGTTTTTAACTAGTTTTCCGGATAGTTTGAAAATTACCCGTGCCAATTAAGATGAGGAATTCAATGTAGTAAATACTTCACTTTTATTTCATGATTGAGTGTTTAATGTTGTTTATGAATGATGTGGTATTCAAAGTTTACAAACATTTTAATAATGTTTGTAATGTTTGTAATGTTAATAATGTTTGTAAACTTTGAATTAATTGTATTGCATTTAAGAGTGTTATTTTCAAAGTAAAATTCATAATTGAACACTTTCTATCGTGTGAACATCATGTACGAAACAATCATATATTTTTATTCAATAGTGCTAACATGAAGTTGAGCTACGTTTCAATTTGTTTAAACTCTATGTGCAACACAAATTTACTGTCTGATAAATTTCAACTCAAGACTCAACTTTATTGAAGCAAACTTTATTCTAAGTTATTTGCATTGAACTTCTGTACTAATTGTTCCTCCTAAACCATATTCACATTTCGTTGGAAGCAGACGCAAACTTCGTAAAATACACAGAAATGAATTTTAAAACACTCCGAGTATATCTGTATAATTTACTCGAAATTGTCATTCTGTCGATTTTTAAATTTCGGGTTCTAATTTTTTTTTTTTTTTTTTTCATAATTACAATAAAATGACTTAACACTTGACATTTTAAATCAACATATAGGTCATGCATTAACAATATTAACCCATCTTTAAAGCAGCATTTACATTAATGATTTTTTTCGAATTTGAATTTAAATTGAAAATCTTACTTCAACAACAATTAAATGAAAAAAAATTATATAAGAAAATGCCAATTAGACGCGAATAAAAGCAACAAGGATACAAATATTACGTCACTGGACGATCATACATGAAACTCGCATTGAACCACGCCATAAAACGTAACGTTAATTGGATATTAGCGATTAAAAGTTAGCGCGCGGTCCAGGTCAAAAGGACGAATCACTTTTAACTTCATTTGCAGCGCGTTGTATTTGATTTCCATTGTAACAAATCCGATTTCGCCGAACGGAGCATTACAAATCGGACTACAAATATCCCGCCAATCCTGGCGCGTGATATTTGCGTAACAAAATCGGACTCAAAAACCTCCATATCTTCGCTCAAAAGGTTGTACCAGTGGCATGTCCCCGATTTTAATTGAATCTGTACAAACGTCAAAAGTATTTTAAACCGCGTTGGATATTCTGTTCAAATAATATCTGTACATACGTTTTCGATACTGAGAATCATGAGCGAGATACCGAGTAAATTTATATATTCCATAAAAGTACAATGTTCGTAAATTCAAGGTTTATCACGACTGAAAATATTATTTTTCATTCAAGATTTGCGAAATCATCGGGAGTAATTATTCTGAAGACAAACACTGATACTCTCGTGTCAAGAATACTCTATTTTGGATCAACGATAAAAGGGTAAAATCGTTCACGATATGCCTGGAAACTACGAACATCTTTTAGGAAAGCCCTAATACTAAAGGCGTATACTTCGATGTCGCATTTTTCTCAGTGTTTTATTTAACCGAAGCCCATAACTAACGAGACGTGCAAGTTATATTATGAAGTATTGCATTATAAGAAATCCACTTGCTACAAATCCGTTCGAATGACAAATAATACGTATTTACTTTTCGGAAATCAGTGTCTCTTTTTCAGTATTTGACGAACTAAAATACTTTACCACAGGTATCTCAAATCGTCTAATTTTGAGACGAAGATAATTTATTTCAAAACAAAAAATGTCTTAAAACGAAACACTTTTTGCAATGTTTACAAAATCATTTCTCATGAGCCATTCGCTATTTTTCCATTTTCTTTATTTGTTTATTCATTTTCTTGTTGCCTTAATATTGAACAAATGACAAAGGTCCAAATGTAGAGTGCCATACTTTATAATATATTTGAAACGAATTATAACATTGAATGGTGAATAGTGATTGCGTGGATGAGCGCTGAAAATCAAAAAACACGAATTTATTTCACAACGTAACAAATGATTTCCCTAATTAGTTTTTAAGGCCGATGAACCAACGGAACAATGTTGCCAAGTTCACCATTTGATAAGTTTACGATAATCAACAAATCTGTAAATACGATCCCACGTATCGAATTGTATATAAACCAGAAAGTATTATGGCTACTGGATCATTAAGTCTTTTTGAATTAAATAGCGAATTTCGCGTTAGAAGTCGGGTTGTAAGTTAGTTTAACGAACTGTACTCTGCGCAAAGTGTAAATGTGATGACATAGTTAGCGTAATGAATAAAAGGCGTTCAAAGTATGAATAGCACTTTACGATAATGGTATTAATGTAAAAATTAACGGCCGTTTGATATTAAGAGAATGGATACATTGTATATAGTACTGACAGTGAGTAATATACGTTTTATGTATGAACGAAGACTTGCACTTTGTTGAACGAATTTATTGATACTTTTTTCTAGCTCGTTTAGTTCCGAACTTTATTTGTACTGATGAGTCACGTTCAGCGAACTTAAGAAATAAATTTGATAACTTGTTTGATTTTCTAATTTCATAGATCATATAGTTGGTAAGTTAATATTTACTTTCAGACCACGTATTTTATAATTCTCAAATCTTTGAGTTTTTATAATTAGTTTTCAACTGTCTTCGCAATCATGTCTTCAGTTTCACTCGATGGTAAAAGTTCTATTTAAACAATTACGTTCAAAACGATACTTTCAGGCGACCCCATCATCTGCTTTTCTAATCTCATCGTCCACTCTCACCTCACCAAAAGCAAACTATTTTTAAATTCCAAATATTACACAAACTACCTCTGTCCATGTTACCAAAATCTAGTCAACCCCACAGTTCAATAATTGGCTTCTCCAAAGTCAAACCGCGAGCACAAAACTCAATTAACTTGTACTTTCATAACACGCTAACATTCGGACTCAAATTCATTAAACAAATTTACAGCGACCTGTACAAAATAACGAAAACTAATTAAACATGATTGCACGGCTCCGAAGAAAACTGCGCGGCTGAAAAATTCATCAACGCGACGTAATTCCCAAAGGGAAAAGAGTCGTGCGCAGCGCGCATACACATTCAAATGAAATAAGCTCTTCATAGTCTTGAAGGCTTAGTCTGGCTTCGGATTACATCAACGCCGGTCATAACGAAAGCGCCTTTTCGTTCCGTCAGACGCGAAATCGAGTGTATGTTGAATAAGAAGCCGAGGTAACAAGACCACTAGACAATCGTCCGAATTCGCGTGAAATCGGTTGGTTGGTTCGGTGAAACGCAACGCAAAGAGTGAATCGGCAAAATGAGTAAAGATGGTGGCGAAGCTCCTCCAGAAGGTGGTCAATCAGGCAAGCCTGAAGACAAGAAGGACGACGTGTTCGAGAGAGGTAAACACAAACAACTCATCCGAGTCATCACCGTGATGGCCTATATGTTCGCGGTGAGTTCGATGGGTATGACCCTAAGTGGGTACTACCTGTTCATATGGCAACCACCAAACCCAAAACTCATACCCCACGAGCGGAACCCCCTAAGGCAGGTAGGAGATGTACCTCCACCTATGGCACTTAGAGCTTCAGCGATGGAGGAGACAATCACCCTGACCAAATTGCGGATGGCCAACAAAACGACCACAACAACGAAGCCACCTACCCACGACTTTGAGACCTTCTCAAGAGCCAATGTGAATGGTAGCATCCTGTTGAAGAAACTGGTGAGTCGGGATCAGGTAAAGGACCCAATACTCACAACAACGCAAGACAACGTTAAGAACAATTCAACGGATTTCGCTGGAAGCATTAGGACCTTCTTAAGAGCCAACGTGAATGATAGCATCCTCTTGCAGAAGCTTACGAGTCGGGATTTGGTAAAGGACCCAATATTGACTACAACGGAGAACAACGTTAAAAACGATTCCATGGATTTATCTGGAAACGCCAAGGTCTTAAAGGCCAGTGTGAATGGTAGCATCCTTTTAAAGAAGCTCATGAATCGGGATCGGGAAAAAGACCCAGTACTGACTACAACGGAAGACAACGTTAAGGACAATTCAACGGATTTCGCTGGAAGCCCCAAGGAGGAGGAAACGTCTACTTCGAAGACCGATGATAATAGAAACGATGATGACAAAGTCGAAAGTACCGTCCTAGGCAGGACCCGGGAAGAGACTTCCACCTTGAAAAGTGATGAAGACAGAAACAGCACTGTTACGCTTGGACAGACTAGAAGTAGCAAGATTGTGAACGCGTCCTCTAGAAGTGACTTGTCGGCCGAAAATTGATGATGACAAGACCGACGGCTCCTCGAGACAATAAAGAATGGTAGTCCGACGAAACGGAAACTCCCAGGCTGGATTTCGATTGTGAAAGAAAAATGTAGCGGCTATTATCGATTGACACGTAAAATATCTAGGCGGAAGGTGGCTATCGAATCCCAAGGTGTTATACAACGCTTTTGTGCGCTCGTTCGACAGTTGACCGTGACGCAACGGTCAGTTGCATAAGGATTTAATGCCGGGAAATTCGATTAATATTACAAACGCGGTCCATCGGAAGTTGCAGCAGTTTTCGGGAGCTCACTTCGCCGCGGAATTAATAAATCGGTAATGCCCCGCTAGAAATTCAATTTAATCTTGCGGGCTGATGTAATTACAAGAACTTTGCGCCAATTGAAACACTAATCGAATTCGATGTATTCTAAATCGAGGGCATTGGGTTTTGCTCAATTTTGTAATGGACTG
This sequence comes from Aradophagus sp. ZL-2020, assembly GCA_022817685.1. Classification (NCBI taxonomy): domain Eukaryota; kingdom Metazoa; phylum Arthropoda; class Insecta; order Hymenoptera; family Scelionidae; genus Aradophagus; species Aradophagus sp. ZL-2020. The sequence continues at coordinate 11,994 of JABFOV010003105.1, read as the reverse complement.
TGATTTCTTTAAGCTTTTCGATAGAAAGTGGTCGAGCTAACGTATAGTCAATGAAAGATGGGAAAAAAGAGTGACGAGGATTAAGACGAAAGCCTTATATATACGGAAATAAGTGAATTACGACGCGGGGATTAGAGTGGATATGTACCGTGCCCGATGCCACCCCGCAGGGTCAAGCTAATTCCCGAGGCTTCTCTTTGATGACTTGTCATTGACATAATTACGTATTTGATATCGTTTTTTTTTTTTTTTTTTTTTTTTTTTTTTTTTTTTTTTTTTTTTTAATTTTAAATTTTTTTTTTTTTTTTTTTTTTTTTTTTTTTTTTACTAAAAGTGAAAAACAAAGTGCAGTAAAATTTACTGTTTACTATAGAGAAACGCTATATACTGAAACCATAACTTTGATATTAAAAGATAAAAATGTGAATTTATACGAGGAGTAAATATTTAAAACTGGCAACAACTGTGAGAAAATAGAACCTCTTTTATTGATCGTATCAGTACTGATTATATTTAAAATACTTATCTTAATGTGTAACAGAAATATGAAAACAGTTTTAGAAAAATGCATCGCCACTTGAAGCTTAAATAGGAAATCAGGGTCTATGTGTACAGACAATATTATACATTTAATATTCAATTTAAATAACATAAAATACTTAAATGAATTACTTGTTCCAATAAACTTGATAGCTCATGTAAAAAGTTTATTAACAACTTAACATCTGATACTTTGCATTATTACTGTAAATTGAAATACAAAGTACTATGTGTATGAAAATGTCATCTAATTTGCTATGCCGTTTAAAAAGAATATGTTGAAGAAAGCTGGTAACTAAAAATAGAATGAAATGTGCTTAAAACGATAAATTCAATGTTAAAACCGTAATGTTCCACATCCATATTGAAGTAATTTATTAAAGTGAAAAAGTGTGTTCTAAAGTTTTTCTCGAAAGATTTATATGTTATTAAATGGGACGGCTGGAATATTTATATAAAATACGTAACGCTTTTGCAACTTTCTTTTTGAATGTTTTATGAGTTTTTAAAAAGAATGCATATTGGAAATGACGTTGAATTTTTCTAGAGAAATCGAAATTAGAGAAAAGAATATAAACATAAAATAACATCAATAAATAAGTCAGTTAACAATTTATAACTGTGAAATTTGTTATTAAATCTTCGAAATTGCGTTAGAAATGATTCGAATCTTAGAACATAATCGACGAATCGAATTCAAAGCGAAAGCAACATTTTGGTTTAGTAAATAGAAAATGAATAAAGGCAGATAATTCGATGATAATACCTCGTAAGGTAAATGTTGATAATAAACGCGAAAATAAAGAGTAGTGAAAAGGTGACTTTCACCGAGGCCATTCTCTGTCGCGAAGAACCGGCGAGACAGGAGTAAAAGTACGAGGCACGAGTACTCGAAACCCGTGTCTGGATCGCGCGTGGCTGGCAATGGTTTTTAACGCGATGGTAGGCCGAATAAAAAGAAGCAAAAGCAAAAGCAAACGAACTTGCACGTCGGCCGAAGGTCTCGCCGTCCGGCCAAAGGATCGCGTATCGTTGACGCGGACTCGAGGGTTGCCGAGCGGCATATTTAACCACCGACGACGTTTTGCGACGATTCGTCGGGGGTCGCGCGTAGTAATTAAAGCGCTTTCTCCGCGTCATTACCTCCGCCGTTGAACTCGGAGCGACGTTTCACGTCCGTTGTTCGATTCCGTCTTTATTATCCGACTGCGCGCCAGTCCGAGTCATTAGCATTTTCCCGGAACGAAAATTCCCCGGTACTTTTAATATCGCCCGCCGGCGCCTTGAATTATTGCGCCGGGAAAATATTTCAGCCGGCCGCTAATTGCGCGCCAATTCGTCGTGTTTCTTCGCAAAACTCGCGGCAATTTCGCCCTGCCGTCAATTCGCCTTGTTCATTTGTCACGATTCCAACTTGTTTCCAACTCGGGCCGACGTGTTTACGGCCCACTTAACGCCGCACAAATTGTCGGCATTGTTGTTCCAACGTTAATCGACGAATCGCTGCCTTAATTTGTCCGGGGAGACGAAGGAGGAAGTGGCAGGGGGGGACGAGAAAAAAAAAGACAACAAAATAATAAATCTCGAATCGCCAACTTTCGACTGGATCATGGGCTCCTCATTAACATTTCTATACAGCCAATCAATCGTTGCGCGCGGCGGGAGAAATTCGGACGGATCAGTAGCAGCAAGAGCGTAGCGCACGGCTCTGATTATACGGAGCCACGTGATCAGCTCGGCTTGTTCTCGATTCGCTCCGCGACGGCAGCGCCAATGGCCGGGGCGGGGCGCCCCGTCGGGCAACATAATCCAGTGACAAAAATGAGCGGCGATAAAACCGCTCGCCGCGCCAGGCGCCGTAAACTCATTGGTATATTTACATATTGTAGAAATAACGATGCGACCGTTGGCTCGCCCGCGACTCAATGCGGCCTCTATTCTTTCCCTCCTCCTCCTCCTCCTCCTCTCGCCACCCGTCTCCCTCCTTCGCGGCTCTCGTCTTGCTCGTTTGCTTTCATCATCATCATCATCATCATCATCATCATCATCCTCATCATCGTCATCCTCGTAGTCGTCATTATCATCATCTTTTTTTTTACCTCCTCGCTTTCTTCATCATTCTTCTTGCTTTATTCTATGAGATAGCCCGCCCCCCCCCCACTCTTTCCCCTGCCAACCCTGCACTCGAAATTAAAGATAAGCTCGAGGAATTAACTACGAGATTTGTAATTAAACGGGCCGAAAATTGCTGCGGAACTTGAAACAAATCACTACGATTAAAGGAATACAATTTATATCGTAAAAATTGCGACACGTGTCCTGTGTTTACAAATCAATTCCACATAACAGTATTTTCGTGTATACATATGTTTACATGTAACTTTACGTTGAATCATGAAAATGACGCGTATCAGTAACACAAGAAAACAACACGATTTCACAAATTCCTTTCTCCAACCATGTTTTTAGTATTCAAGAAACACTAATTATAATTAAGATAAGTGAGTGATTTCAAACTGATAATACCGACAAAAGCTTGGCTTGTTACTTACAAGTTTTACTAAATTCAAAACAAAAATGAATGATAAGATGGAAAGAAAAAATTCCTACATTCCGAAACATAATGTCCACGATTAATAGCTTGGTCAAAGTTGCATGTTTCACCTCCACGCACACTTCAGTCCCATACGGCATTGTCAAGGTCAGATCATTGAAGCTACCACGTTACTCTTATCGCCGATGGGAATTCTGCGATCGTTCAAACCAACGCTTCATTTCGAGTCGTTGTTTGTTACTCTCAGATACGAAATCGGTCTATCCTCCAGGTAACCCCCTTTTCGTTGAAAATTATCATAATGGCTCAGCACAGAAGCATGCCCCGCAGCCAAGCTCACTCCCAAACTACTTGAGAATGAACACATGCAAAAGCGTGATCTATTTTTCTTCAACGTACGTACACATACTAAAACACAACTTTTTAAATCGATCCATACATATTTAATAACACTCGATCTGATTCAATTTATCTAATGATAAATTGAACATTGTTTATGATATTTATTGTTTTCAGGCTAAAATTGTTCGATAAAGGTTATTAACACAAACGAATTAAATGTATTAACACAAACAGTGAACAAATGTTCAATGATCCAATGAGTACATCAGACAAAGAGATATGACTAAGGTCCATCTATGTTGAATGTGATTCGGATACTTTTCAATACTTGTGAAAATTGGCGAATATAGTTGCGCCCTGGCGAATATAGCGCAGTAAGTCGATGGATCACATCGAGTAGGCCACTATGTTGAAATTTATTTGTGAATAATGACTTCGTACGGTGCAATATGGCGCGTTGGAAATTATAACGAAAGAAATGGACGGTACGAAATAATGAATCGTCTGAAAGTCGAGTAGACGCGCGTACTAGTATCGAAATCCAGTGTTATAATGGAAGAAGTGTGTGTGAGGCGGGCGCACAGGTGTGTGCGTTTATGCACATAGAGGCGCATCCTCGCACGATAATTACGTGACGTATTAATACCAGTTATTCCCCGGCGACTGGTTCTTCGGGCATCTCGATTCGCAGGTGCATTCAGGCTCTCTAACGCCTTCGCTACACCGCCGCCACCGTCGACTTTATTATCAAACGTCGAGCAATCGGACGGATCTTGTGATCGGCTGCGAAACGACGAAAAAGTATCGAATCCTTTGCGATTGATTCCAGCAGCCGAGTCGCGTTGCCGTGACTATAAATTTTAACAGGATTTTGCGATATTAATGCAACGATGAAGCTTCCTTAACGGTTATGTCTCTAGGAAATTTAAAGACTTGACTGCAATCGACTTCTTCATCGTCAAATTAATTCTGACAAAATGAAAGCTGTACATGTTTATTCATGACTACACACAGATATTTTACAACTTCCGTATAAGATTATGAATGAAATGTGTAACATGTGTGGGTGGTTGAATTTTTCGACATTGCTACAACCTCAAAATGAGCAGAAATTTATCAAGAAATATATTATACGCGCACAGAGACTGATTCTGTCATAACAACGGAATATTTTGTTGATATTTGAGCAACAAAAGTATTTTGTCAAATCAGTAAAACGTGTTTCATGTTTTGTGGATGCTGTATGATTTTTGTTGTTCAAGATTTGATGTCAATGATTATATAATTTGCTCCATTCGCAACACTGGATAATTTAACTTAATGAAAACTTGCAAACAAAATCATTTTGTAAACAAAATGCAAAAAACATTCTTCTTTCAACGTAACCCTTAAAATGTGGAATAAAATATCAAAAACTTATGTTTCGAAGTAATTACTTGCAGTTTGATGTCAAACGCGTTACTTCGAATATCTATCATATCCTGATTCTTCCGGGTTTCATGTCACTGCAATATAGCCATGAGAAATTGTTATTCAAAAGATATATACACAGCGTGAATTACCGAAAGATACCTTTCGAGACTGTTGAGAATCACATAAATAAACTCCCGAAACGTTTCAACAAGAAGAATAACATTTGGTCAAGTATTACCGATGTTTTGAATATTTGAGTTGATTTTTCAGGCGTCTATTACGAGACTAACGTTTTATTTAAACAACTCTTACAAATTTAATAATTTTTCAAAATTAACATAATCCAGGAATTCTATTACTTTGGGAGCCACTTGTCTATTTGTTAATTAATAAAGTTTCCTTTTTTCAACATTCATTAAACTTGTTCTTTTCTCGTGAAACATCACGTACGTTTTTAATAATATGACTTGAGGGAAGTATTGTATATTTTATTTCAGAATAAATTCAATACTCTTTGTTTTTGCAACGAGGAAAAATTGCAATAAAAACGTTCTATTTATCAAGTGTGCGTTCGTCAAAAGTTGACAAACTTAAACAGTCGTAACAACGCTTACAGTGAATGTTAAGTACGTGAATGCGAGTGCGTGAAAGGATAAAGATGGTATCGATAATTGTGCTGTCGAGTAGCGTCGTAACGTGGCTTCAACCAAAACTGCGACTCCTCGCAACGTATTCACCGAGCATGGAAATGTATCTGATTACGTGGCAAATAAAATTAACTCTCTAAGATGATTGGATTTCTTTTTAATGACACGAATCTGCCTGGTTTGAGCAGCCAATTAACATCAGGCTAATTGTAAAAGTGCCGAAAATTGGATTGCCCTTTATGACGTTTTAATGGTATTCTTTGCACATCTTTAACCCAACTAATCAGCTTAATTGATGAGTTTCGCGCGATCGCTCGGTAATGACGACGATGTTATACTTTTGTAATCATCCCGTTTTCCAACAACCGGTAATAAAAGCACGCGCTCTTTGCGAGGCATTGAAAATTGATTTAAACAATTAGTCAATCAATATAAATATACATCTAGTGGAAATAAATCAAGTTTTTGAAAGAAATAAGTTTCAAATACGTTTTTAATAAAAGAAATGAGAAATTGAAATTACGTTTTATACACTGATAGAAATTTTAACCAAGTTTTTCCCTTAATTGGAGTAAACGTGTTCTATAAGGCAACATTTTCAAGTATTTAAACTAAAAAATGTAAACAATGGTACAATTATAGACCTATTTCCTCCAATTTGGGGTACTTTTTGAATTGTTTAGTTTAAATACAGGCAATTTAAGCCTTATAGAACACATTTACTCCAATTAGGGGAAAAATTCGAATAAATTTTTATCCATGTAATGTTTCTGATATTTTTCCTTGAGTAATTGATGCAGAATAATAATTAATTTTGCAACGAATTTGCAATTAATTCAAAAGCTTTGAATCAGTTTAATATTATAAACAAATTCAATAAAATTTTAGCCTTTGATTTTATTTTTCAAAAACAAAATTTTTCGCTATTTAAATTCATTCTACAAAACCATCTTTAATTTGTTTTAAATAATGTAAATTTAAACTAATTATTTTATCAAAAATATTTTAATTGAAGTACTTACCTGTCATAACTTTTTCCTTGCGACTTGTGATTAGCAGAATTTCCATACATTTATCTTCAATCATCACGTGGGGGAACGCGTCACGTGACTCAATCGGCTGGCTGCTAATGGCAACGGCGAAAACTGTAAACAAACATGGCCAGAAAATGTCAAAATTAACACTCCAGTGAAATATCTAATTACAACAACATGTGATTAACAAATTAAAATCAGCTACAATATTTTGGACACAAATTTCATTTTGGCAATCTCTGCGTACTGCAGTAGTGAGTACCTTTCAACATTTTATTAGATAATTATGAGTTCAACTAGTGTGAACTGTCTATATAGATTACTTCCGCTGCAATGAAATCTCGTGTTTGTTTTTCAGTTATTTATTAAATGTTTATTATATGCATGTAATTTTTTTGCTTTTTTTGGTTAATTATTCAGCGAAATTAATTTTTAATTTACAAATTAAACGTATTTTCCAATTCATTGTAAATTTTAAATTCACCTTTTAAATTTGATAAATACAAGTTTGTATATAATGATTGGGTTGTTTTCAATAAAAATAAGGATTTAAATAATAAAAGTTAGATTATTGTAATTAACATTGTTTTGTTATAATTTTGACTCAACTACCATCAATTATTTTTAAAATATAATATATGAACATGGACTCATACAAAATATTGATCATCCTGCCACAAGTAGAAGTATTCGAATTTTTTAACAGGGGTCAATTTTTATAAATAGTACAAAAAATACTTGTTCATATTAATTTATGTAATTGCATTAATATTGCAATACTTAGAAGTATATTGTTTATCAAATAGAGAGAAAATGTAGAAAAATTTCTTCAACATGGATAAAATTTGTAAAAAATTGTAAAAATGTACAATCGTAACAACTTGAAGATAAAAACAAAGTAAAATATCGTTACTGAGAAATGATTTATTAAATAATACATATATCTATGGTTGTCCTTATTTTGCAAGGAAAAGAAAACTAACGTATAACGAAAGGACATCTTACTAATGATGGAAGCGATTTTTAACCCAAAATTCATAATATTTTATTAATAACATATCCCATGAATAATTTGCAACTGTCCGTTACAATCCGAACACCACTGCTTACACATATATGTAACTTACCGCGATAGTTTTAAAAGCTCGCAGGTGAAACGAAATAATAAGTGAAATAACACTCACAAGTACACAGTCATGTAATAAAATGTCGTATCACTTCATTCACTCAATAGTAACATTAATAATACATAATTTAACCGATTAAGTATTTTGTTTAATTTCTTGTCACTTTCTTTACATAAAGGAGATGCATTACTTTTACGGTACATTCGAATGTTGTATCATCTAACCATAATTATTCATTTATCGTAGGCAACTATTTCACTTTTTTCCGTAGAGTTAAATAGCCCAATCAAAGATGAACGTTCGAAGTAAAGCAATTAATACCTTTGGCAGAAGATGAAAAATCAGTTTTCTTTTAATCATTTTTCATACAGATTTTTTTTTATATATTTTTGTTTTAGGCACTTCTTGTCCACTTCGATCGTAAATTTTTGATGGGATAGATTTGAAACTTTAACATTATGTCTGTAATTTACATTCGTAATGTGATTTCTCTCTCTTGTACATTTATGTTCGATCTCAGGAAAATAAAATTAACACTTCAATGATCTTGATTCGGTTGTGGCTATATGAAATTGATAAATTTTGATTTTTAATAGTGAGTAATTTATGCCACATTTTGTAGAATTTTCATTCATTGCCAACAATCGAATGATCAATTATTCTCTGTTCAAAGTCGGCAACTTTTTCGCACAACACTGATTACACATCAAACGAATTGACATTGCAATCTTCAGAGAAATGCATCAAATACATTTTGATTATTTAATAGTGATTATAAATTTGTAAATGCATGTTCTGTAATGTTACATGGAGAAAAGTAAATGCTGTGTGTACCATAAAAGTAAAATACTTATGGAAAAATCATAACAATAAATAATATAGTAAAATATTGTATGTATACATAATGTAATATTAAAAATATACAGTATATTTTAATATATTATGTCCTTTATGTTAGTTTCCATTTTTTATAGATTTTTCCAGTATTTTACTTTTAAAATGTATACACTTAGTAACTTTAAATATATATAGGATTATTGCAACATTTTTTTTCTTCAGCATTTAATAACAATTTCAACTTGTTTTATTTCTGAAAATAAAATGAAAGATGAAATTTTTAACTGGAGTCCAATTTCAAATAGTCGTACAACTTATTATAATTGGAATTTTATGCAAAAAATGTTGCAAGTATTTTGGAAATAATTTTACCTCACTTTTCTCCACGTAAATGTGACACTTTGCAAACTGAACTTTGTTAATCAACTCTTTTCCCAGATTTTTGAAAAATCCAAAAAGGCCTGTGCAAAGTTCGGCGCTAAGCAGCACGAGTAATTGACGCAATAAGTAAGCGTCTGAGCGTGTGGCTTACACTTTTCTCGTCGTAGTAAAACTGCCGAATGCGTGTATAATCAAAGTTGCCGAGAAAAGCGGCGTGAATCTGACGCTGTGATCATGCTTTAGGCGCCCTCAAAACATGTGTAGGTAGTTTGGAACGCTGATAAATTAACAAATCTTACCTTTAAAAAATGCTAAGTTAGTACCAAATTTATTTTTGCCGCCGAAATTTGTTCCTGTGTTTACAAATCACAGATTTGATTACATAATGAGTTAATTCACTTCTTTTTTTTAGTTTGAGATCGTCATAAAATATTTCCAATTTGTTGACATATCAACTTTGCAAACTTCCTGCATATCTCAAAACAACGTATTACGATGTAATTTACAAAACACGGTGAAACATTACATACACGTTCCGAACCCCAGGAGTTGGAGATTCGAATGCCAGCACGTGCTTTCGCATTCATTCGCTCACAAATAACATATGTACATGATCCCCTTCCCAACTCAAAATGTGAACAGATTAAGGCTCCTGCTATAGGCTACATTCTACAATGTACAATGCTGTATGTACCTCTGTATTCCCTTTCAGCTACTTCGTCTCTTTTTATTTTCCCTCATCCTCATTTCGCAATATCAATTCTAGTTTTTCGTCATCATCAACGTCTGGCTGTGCAATGCTATGGTTAACTTCAGCACCAAAAGTGATCCTGCGTTTTACCGATTCAACAGAAATTAAGTCTGATCTTGTGTTTGCTTTTGGGAGTTTGAGCTACGAGTATACTCGTACTCGGTGTAAATAAACGCGTGTATAAAGGGGACGGTCCGATTAGACCTTCAAAAACAGTTCGGAGCTCTACCTGGCTTGTTAGGCTCCAAAATGTGAGTAGAAAATCGAGTTTCCAAGTATAAAAAGTAATACAAAATAGACAACTGACTTTTAAAATTAGTTTTTCAAGTGCACATGCGCATGAAATTGATGTTTTGCGCCTTAAGTTAGTGGTAAGCTTTTATCGTTTCGTTTTTGTACGTGTTTGGAAATAAGAGAGTTCGCACTACGACAGTTTGCACTACAAACTGTCGCGCGGGGTAAAAGGGGTATAAATAACAAAATAAGATACGTCAATGAAATGACAAGCAAGGTGCAATTCAAGTCTGTTGTAAATCCCTCCAACGAAGGTTTGATTGTGCAATAGTAACGTGCTTTGTTTCCCTCCATCTTTTCTCATTCATTTCTATGATTTTCTCGATTCTGTTATTTTAACAAGTATTAAATTGCGTGTAGAAATATGCCACCAGTCACATCACATATCCAGACAGGTTCGATCTTTTTTTTTTTTTTTTTCATTTTCTTTTTATATATACACCAAAACCTCGTAACCTGGACATATTTAGAACTGGAAATTTCATAACCTGGTCAAAGTGTCATGGCGTCACCAAATTTTTTCCTGATTTGGTCTCTGAACTTATTTCGTCTCAGATGTTACATTTCTTGAAGTTAAATCTTTGCAGACATTCGTTTGATTGGTCGAGTTACAATTCTATGTTGCTTTCGAAGTGTCCAGGGCATGAAGCTGTCCAGATCATTAGTATTCAAGTCATGAGGTTCAAGTATATATAGATTTCGTTGATATATATATTTATATATATATAAACAAAATTCAGTTCTATTGACTCTTCAGTTCTTTTCCAATACTGTACGTCACCATTTTGTTCCAGTCGATTTTAGTTCGCATGACCGGCAGCTGCCTTCGCAGTGCCTTGAATGTCGTGTCGGACATTGTTTGATAATTCTCTGATATCGCCGTCTGGTAATCGTTTTCCGCTTCTTCAACCAGCCGAATCAAGTCTTTGGCGGTCTGTTTTTCGCTTGATATCGGAACGATCTCCTTTACGTCTTTGCTGCTAACCAACTGGACATTGCCATCTTCATAATAGTGAACTTGTACTTTCAGGCTACCTCGCAGTTCCGCGTTACCGGAACTTTCGCTGAAATTCACGCTCCATACCGAACGCCAACGGCCATTCCAGAAATTTTTTGGCTGGAACTGATGATCTTCTATACATGCTGTCAGCGTTATATTACCTATAATTGTTCATATGTTTCATTAGTTAATGAATTTTTTATTTCATGATTTAATAACTTATGTTAAAAACTTTTTTAATCCACCTGATAATTATAAGATATTTATTAACTAGACGTGGATATTATATGTACAGTGAAATTTTAACACCTTCTTGACAGATATTTATTATTTTGTTTATAACTGTTTCTGTTCAAATTTATGTAGTATGTACTTCAAGATGTGCATAAGTTTATAAAAAATCATCATTTAATATATCTAATCAGAAATTGTAGCATATATTTTTCAACAAACGTTATCAAGTAAAAAGATTAAAGTTATCTAACTTAATCTCTAAATTTAAATTGTATATTTTCTAGTTACTAAATAAACTGCTATGAATCATATCTTACTTAAAATATTTTTTTTCAAAAAATAAAACTTTTAAATATCTTGACGTTCTAGATTACTTAAAATTTTAAATAAACAAACTTTGAAAAATAAACTATTTTTCAGGAATCTAAAACTTAATAACTGTATATGCAATCACTTTATACACATATAAACAACAGTTTTTTACATACTTTTCAATTGAATGAATCATGGATGATTCATACGCTTGAAAAATGTGAGTAAGTTCAGTGAGAACAATTTTTTTATAATGTATTAAAAGACAATTTATGCAAGTGACCTACAATAACTGATGTTAATGAAGCAAGTTGACTAACCAATCGGAATAAATAAATATGTTTTATTTACAAACATTTACTGTCATTTAAACATAGAAATTGATAAATATAAATCAAGTAACCCTAACCTCCTTGACTTTTGCCAAAAACAGAGCATGCCCCATGTCTGTAATGATTTTGAGTGTAAGTTGTGATTTCATCTTGAAGCTCTAATCTCCATGGTTCTGCTGTAGGGTCCACTTCATAA
>JABFOV010003104.1:0-17467 GCA_022817685.1 Aradophagus sp. ZL-2020 | reverse complement strand
ACGCGGATATGGACGATACATTTTGTAATATCAAAATTGAAAAACATTATTATATATTGCAGCGTTTACAAACAAGAAACCAAGCAAAAACTCAACAAACCTTCAAGAGGACGAAACAAGAGGACTGTGTAACAAAATTTGAATTTCAAAATTGGCGCCAAAATCATGATATTACTATTTAGATAAAAATGACGTTTGAAAAGAAAAAGCAAAAAAGAAAAGGTCAAATCTTTCTTAAACGTTCTTAAATTCATAATATCATGAAAAAAAGTCAATTATTCTATAAAATGATGGTAAAAATTGATCTGTCCTCTTGAATTCATATTTCAATTCCAATTATTATATTATCCAACGAAAAGCGCACGGATGTCGGCACTGCAGAAATCTCAAATTTCGAACTCGTCGTCCTTTCGAGCGGCGCGCGTATAAAAGAGCCGTTAAAACTCGCGCATCGTGGCACGCATAGGTGGCGGGATCGGCGCTGGGGAACCGCGGCGGCTGATATTTGTGGCCATTGGCAGTAATGAGTCGTAAAGATGAAATCATTTAGCATGTCGATGGTCGCGTGAAAAGGCCAGGTTTCGCTCGGCGTTCGAAAACAAGGAAGTTACGTGTGGCATCGATTATTATAATATACAGCCAATAGCGGAACAGGAACATTTGATTACCGTAATCAGTCTCACGCAACCGCGGCATGATTCACGTGTACGTGTGCGTCTATGTGTCTAAAAAGGCTAGAGAAGAGGAAGAGAAAATTGACAAAAATAAGTCTCGCGTACCGCGAGACAGGGAAAAAGGAGGAGTGCTCTCCACGCATGCGCGTGCACAACTCTTCCCGTGCGCAACTGTTATTACCGAAGGACAAAAGGTCCCCATATGGTAACCCGCCGGTTAATGTATGTTATTAGACATTACTCTATGATAATTAAACGTCTATGTGGTATTGTTACGGTCGTACTCGTATTACATTACTAGAATGACATGTTGCGCTACAATGCTTCGGATGTCGTGAACGACGAGTCGCTGTCGCGGCCGATCCGGTCGCCGGTTCTCCCGCCAACGCCGACCGCGGGAAATTCAAACGGCCGCACTTCCCTCGTCGAACCGGTCAACCGATTCGCCACTTCCCCGACCGTTGCCACCCTGCCGATCGATTCACCGTTCGAAATAACCATAGTCTTTTTCAATATCAACAAAATATTAGTAATCGAATTATGGTATGTTGATGCGGACGTACGAATACGAATTAATGCTTACATCTGCATATTAGTTTATCTAGGGGAAAAAGCGACTGTTCATAAGTAAGGTAATGTTGGTAATTTTTTGACAGACGTAAACTATTTCTATTGAATTTTTACAAAATCGGATACAGAGAAAAGAGAAAAATTTACTACCAGTTTTGTACCTTGTATGAAGCTGAGTTTTAAATTCAAGAATAACTAGCTACCTATGAATGGTGCATTCTCGCGCGAAACGGTACTTTCTTGTAATTGTGAAAATTTTCTAAAACGAGCTCAGAATTGTGAACGAAACGATGGCACAAAAGAAAGAATGAAAAAAAAAAGAAATGTAATTCATAAGTTTCCGCGTTCACGTCCAGTAACCGGCAGGCCATCCGCGTATATACTTTAAAAGGCAATTTGATTTTATCATACGAAATTATCCGTTCATGAACCGCCGTTTAGAAGTAAATGTAGATAACAACTAATTAATTAAATTATTGTTATGCGGCATTTAAAGGAACTTGGATTTAAAGGACTGGAACGCAATTAAAATCATGCTTCGCAGACTTTCTGAATTGTTAGACTTTTTTTATGATTTCAATTATAGTCTAGTGTTATTACCGTGGATCCGCGCAGATTATAGTCTGAAACAGGATAAAACATAAACGCTCGAGAAGTGTGTCAAGAAACATTGACAAATAGAATTCCGCGCACGCGCGCGCGGCTATGAAAATTATGGAACGCCGAGGTTTCGTTTTGTCGCCCGAAATCCCCAATTAACAACAACTTCCCATTGTTCGCCGGTCGTTTCTGTTTAATTGAAGCAGCTGTTAAATGTTGCCAAATAAACTAGCCGCTTTAATACGTAATCGCGCTTTCTTTTCTGCCCACCAATTCCGCTCTCGCGTCACGACGGAAAATAAGATGTAAAGAGATGAAAAAGAAGATTTTTCAAACATCTGTTCAACCCGGTTGACGTGTCAGTCCCGACATTATACATAGTAAAAGAAGTTGCTACGACATTGATTTGTTCTTTGAGTAACAGCAGTTCGAAGCGTTGCGGTCGCACATATGGGCCGCCTAAATCGACGAAAACACCGTCATTAACATCTCCCTCTCGTCGTTTTCTATGATCAAACATTTAATGCTGATTCGGAAACATTCAATTTTTCATCTCAATTCCATTTTGGCAGCTTGCATGCTTTTTTAATCGAGTAACGTTTATTATTTAACTGTCTTTCATTGAAATTTTTGAACTACTAAACGGTTCCGATAACAAATCGTTATCGATAAATTTCAAAATATAAGTTTTACAACGCTGATGGTAATTGAAAACAATTTTGTAATAATTGTCCTACATCGACAATGTTACTATGTGCGGCATGATCGACAGAATTTTAAAATACTATTTTTTAGATCAAAATGTAAAATTTCGAGTCAACCTGGAATCCCTCTCCATATTTCAGCAAAATTTGTAAATTTTATGTCAAAGATTATATCTCATGCATTAACGATTGTAATTTCAAATGAATGTAATTTTTACACAAATGTCGAACCTTAGCACAAGATAATTTCAACAAGATTGCAATATCAAGATTTATAATTTTTTCACGCATTATCAAATTGAATGTTCAAGTGACTAATTTCAGACCTGAATAAAATTCAAATAAGATAAAATTAAACGAAAATGCTGCAAATGCAAAATGCGTAATTGAAGCTAGCGAGACGACAAAAGTCGGCGACAAAGGCGACCAAAGACTGCGGGAACGAGTATCCATTTAGTGGAATGATAAATGAAAAGTCGGAAATATACAAATTAGATCAACGGACGTCTTTGTGTGAAAGAAGGTGGGCGGTTTCGGCGGAGCCCAGTGTGTCGCAATGACGGTAGCACGAGCCCCTCGCGCGTCGTTATTTTATTTTATATCGATACATCTGTCGGACGACCCCGACTTTCGTTGCGACGCGACGACCACATATTAGAACATTCGGACAGATCTGGGCGGGGCCCCGGCACCGTTTTTGCGCGGCATTGTCCCAAAACGAGACACACCTGAGATTGAGCGCACCACGCCTCTGTATGTTATTCAAATAAAAGTCTCCGTTGCTTTTCCCATCCAAATATGCATACAAAACGGCATATGTCTAACTGCAATTGTAATCACGCCCCCCCTCCCCAACACAACCCCCTCTACTTTGTGTTTGTGAAAAATTTGCTCGATGGATATGCATACTCATGTCTCAACAAATGAAACAAAAGTTAAAAATTAGTTTTCAATTGATATTGATATTATGTACTTGCGATTGCAAAATTTTAGCTAATTTTAGCAATTTAAAGAGAAAGTGAAATAAATGAACGATGAAATTGATATCGATTGATAAGTGGATTAGAAGTAAATGATATGTGTTGAAAAAAGTTAATTGAAATGAAATCACTGAGCTATCAGTAAGTTGGGATGGTATGGTCAATAAGTTGGGATAATGTGATTGTTCGAATGAATGACAATTTGTGATAAGCATGAAATGTATACCAGTTGTGATCTATCAGAGGACGGTAAGGGCGTCGCTATTCCGCCTTCAGGTGGGCCGAGGTAGAGTCAAACATTTCTCATTCTGCTACGCGTGTATAAATAACACGTGGCGTAATAAGAACTCGAGACTTGTGTAAATTGTCCCGAACACAAACACCCGAGTTGAATGTTTCGTTACAACGGTGGTACAGTTTTTGTCAATTGATTATACTATCAATTTCATCGTAGTAGTAGATTTGAAAACGCACATTGAAAATTGGCCTGATGTCATACGCTGAATTAGCCCAATTTGGACCCAAATGAACCACGAGATAAAAATGTCAAAAATCATATTTTGGGTCTACTTGATCCTTACGTTTGAATTTTCGAATATGTACTTCCTGAGAGTTGGAAAAAGTATATTTTGTTATAATAAGCCAATTCTAAAAAATTTAAAAGATTTCAATTTTTTGGAATTTTCCAAGGGTATCCTCTTTAATATTTCAGAGGATAAAAAAATAACTACTCTACCAATACTATCAACAATACTAACAACATCAATAATGTTGTTACACTATTAATATATCATCAATTTATTATCAATATATCGATGACTGGGAAGAAAAACCCCCATTCTCAAACTGGCAATAAAAAACCCTCATTCACAAATTGGTAACGAAGAACCCCCAATCCGTCTTCATTGCCAGTGTGAGAATGGGGGTTTTTCATTGTCAGTTTGAGAATGGGGGTTTTTCATTGCCAATTTGAGAATGGGGGTTTGTCATTACCAATTTGAGAATGGGGGTTTTTCATTGCCAGTTTGAGAATAGGGGTTTTTCATTGCCACACTGAGAAAACGATATCGTACAGTATGAATTGTACAATTTCTAGCATGCTGATTGGTCGGAATAAAGCAATCTAGCAATGTCATTGGCTGAAAGTAGTTACGATATGATATCGTAAACAGTTTACCATATGAAATTGTCCACGTTACAATATATCTTGTAGTGGTTACAATATGGTTTTCTCAGTGCAGTGTGAGAATGGGGGTTGTTCATTGTCAATTTGAGAATGGGGGTTTTTCATTGCCAGTTTGAGAATGGGGGTTTTTCTTCCCAGCCATCGATATGAATATCATATTGTTAAAATATTATCGAGCGACGCAGATTGATTGCGCGATCTAATGCTCGGCCGGAATCGCCGGATCCGAAAGCACGGCAGGTGTTGAGTGGCAAAGACGCCGGCAATCTATAATGCGTGACGGGCCGATAGGGCCCGCGATATCGCATGCCGAAATTTTCGGAAAAACGTAGCGAGCCGAATTTGCGCGTCAGCGTCTGCGATCGTCTCTGTTGTCTTGCACGGCCTTTTATTCGCGCTGCAACGCCGGCCTTCGGTTAACCAACAGATGGAGAAACATGCCCCGGGCTTTATCGTCCATACACTCGTCGTTCCTTTTTTTTCTCCGTTTTTTCCTTTTTTTCCCCATTCATTTTTCCTCCTTTTTTGTATTCACTCAGCTATTTTTTCTTGCCTCTTTTTCGCGTTTCGCTGACGCTATACGCATGCACTGTGAATGCATGTCCTACATATGTCTGAAGGGATAATAACAGCGCGGCCGAAGGGATGCGTGCAACCACTCCGCATTTACTTTCATATCCGTCTTCCGGTTTTCGATACATTTCAATGAAACGAAAATAATGCCCGATCGTCGGTCTGGAAAACTTATGGCCGACTCGGCGCGACATTGCTTTGTTTGCCAGCTACGAGTGCAACGAGTTTTGCATTTATCGCGATCGATATATTTAATTGTAAGAACGGTTGAAAAAAGTGTATCAACTGTTGCTGTACATTTTTAAGAGGTCCAATTGGATTGCGAAGTTTACGTTTTGAAATTGGCGCCGAAATCATGACATGGCGAGTTAGACGAAAGTGACGAATGGAAATGAAAAATTATAAGAATGAAATGATTGATTGTCAAATTTCTTTTTATTGGTCTTGAACTTAATTTTGATTATTTTATTATTCGATAAACGATACTTAAAGAAAACTTCAGTAATTTTTCAACCAGCCATCCTTTTAAAAATGTATAATTCGACGAACATGTATTTCGCGTTAACAAATATTATTTCTTCTAAACAGACATAATAATTATCATATTTAAAGTTGAAAAAACAGACAGAAACAAAAATTCAGCATTATCATTCATAACAGAGTTCCATTTGAATATATCAAATTCTTTAAACTGAAATTGGAAGAACTTGGTTCAAACTGTAAAATTTGGAAACACTGCTTTGATGATCGGGCTATTGAATTTATTAGTTTGTATACTTTGTACCGACGGCGAATTTACATTACAACGGGCAGCAAATTATCCGGCCGTAAATTGGTCTTTCAACTTGCGAGCAAATTGTCTTTGCGATCGGGATAATTTTTTCGCTCGCCATAATTGTTAAACTAGGTAATTGGGTGAGATTTTATATCATTATACGCACGGCAGAAAAAAGTGGCAAAAAGTTGGCCGGCGTCGATTGGCAACATAGTTGATTGAAAAGATGTTCATAATAACAGCAATTTCAGCGGTGTTGTCGTGTCAAGACCGCCTTTGTCAAGAGTTATGATAATATATGAAATCTTTCATTTTCTGTTAAGTTTGCTATTCTATTGTTGCGTGAAGATAATTCCACGGGTACGTTCGGCGTATCGTCCGCTTTGGTAGTAAATTATTCGGGAATTTGTGAAATTAATACATTAAAGTGCGACATCGAACATTGCAAACTTTAAACTTTTGTTAATAAATAAAACAAACTTCCTAACAAAAATCAATTTAATTAATCAATGAATTTAATTTTTCGTTAATGTACGAAATTATATAAATCTAGTGACTAGTCTTGATTAAGAAATTTCGTATCAAGTGTATTTTGCAACAGAATGTAATTAAACCAAAATTCAAAGTGATTCCCAATGCTGAATTATACAGAATTAGTGTCTTTTTGAATTTTTAATGATAAAACCAAAAGGTTTTAAAACAAGCAAAAATGATTATCAATTAAAAAATAAATAACGATCTTCCGATAGAATTGTCCAGTAGAATTAAATGTAACTTAAACAATAAAAAAACAGTATTATTAAAAAAAAACACTAGTCTAGTGATAAAGGCTGGAAGATCACCCGAAGGTTGTGCATCAAAAGTGTTTAAAGAATGAATCATTCAATAGAATCAATTAAATCTTGTTTTCCCGTATAAAAAAACTCGTCTTCCACAAACGCCATTATTTATCATTCTTATTTTCGGATCGCAAGATGTCTTCTCCGCCGACAGTGAAAGGGACAAAAATTGTCCTCGAAGCAACAACCACGGGAAAGCAGAGTCCCTTTTCGAGGATCGATCACCGCTTGACAAATGACAATAAAATGGCAACGCCAAACTCGAAGAGCCGAATCGGGACACCTCACGCTGGTCGAGATCATACACAAACAGATTAATAGGTCCGAGTGACAATGCCAGGGGTGAGCGGGCTGTTCATAGTTGGCTGTTTACAAGGCGAGAGTGATAATGGATGACAAATATTGGCAGATGCTCGACGGAATGATCGTTCCCCGGAGGAACTCGAGGCGCAAGCCTGCGGCCCGGACCGCTTCTTTACGATCGGCCGGCGGCTTTGTCCGCCGCGCGGCGATGCATAAATCAAACGTTTGTGCGAACGGCAACAATAATGTTCCGCGGCGAAAAAAAAAGTCCGGCCGAAAAGCTCGGCTGCGAAGGCGCGACCGCATTGTGGCCGCGATGACAAATGACTTTCGGCCTGAAAAGCCCGATCGCCGGCGGAAAGCCCGAGTGTCATTTCCGATGTTCCGCGCACTTCAGACGCCCGGTTGCTACCACGTGGCGGGAAAAAACGAACTGCTACCCGCGACGTTCGATTGGTCGGATTCGGTCAGCGATTTGCCACTGGGGCGGAAATGTTGATCAATCGATTCGATTTCAGTTGAATGGTAATTGATAGGGTTGAGTGACGTGGACTAAAGAAAATTCAACTTTTGTTTGAAGAAGAAAATTAAGTTAATTTAAGTTAATTTTAACAAATTGTTAAATGACATGCGCAAACGTAAAGAATATCATTCTCAGCACAGGTGGTTTTGTAAATAATTAAAGAAATTCAACCGAATTCTATTGAAAGCAATGAATCTTCTTTCTCGATAAAATTCTGTTTCAATCAATTGAAATACTTCAAGATCAAAAATATTGTCTGTAACAAATAAAATTTTCTTTCATAATTGTGATATTTTCATCGATTGTGTAACTCCTTCGGAAAGTAAAGAATCCTTTTGAATGAAAAAGATCCTTTTTGAAGAAACATTAAAATGGAAATTCTTTTCAGAAAATTGAACCCCAAAAGGATATGCCGTCGAAAATTCCAACGTTTATTAGTAATCGAAAATGAAAGCTGTTATATTGTTCTTTATTCAAATCGTAGTAATTTTTTATTGAATAATTTTACAAGAAAAAAAGGTTGAATGTATTAAATATTTTAGAGTATAAATGTTCAATTTTTGATTGCAATTTATGCTGTTAAATTATACTCAATTGATTTTCGTTTATTAGTAAACGTTGGAAACTTCAACTGCATAAAAGGATGTGTTTTAGAAAGTATATTTCACGACGTTTGTTTTTCGAATGTTGCGGGTCATGTATTGTTTGTGTAGGACATTTTGTGATTGCATGTTATGCGAGCAGTAATAAACACTATAAAAAATGACAAAGTCACGTTAACATGCGAAAAATTGTTTTAATGATACTACGTACTAACAATGTTAACTGAATATTTTCATCAGTTGTTTGGCAGTGAAGAGAAATAAAAAATATTTGACTGCTATAATGTAAACTGAGAAAACCATATTGTACAACATATATTGTAACGTGCACACTTTCATATAGTAAACTGTTTACGATATCATATCGTAACTCACTTCAGCCAATGACATTGCTAGATTACTTTATTTCGACCAATAACCACGCTGTAAATTTTACAATCCATATCGTACGATATCGTTTTCTCGATATAACAAACTGTTTACGATATTACATTGTAACTAACTTCAGTCATCAGAATAGCTAGACTTTTATTACGCCACGGCATTACTGTTCAACGTAAATTATAAAAAAAATGCTACAATAATCAACTCAGCAAAATCTTTCTTCTTTCAATCAACCGCTTCAACATCGCGCGACTCACTGTTAAACTTGACGAATGATTCCGCAGGCTTCGTCGGCTGTCCGCTTTCCGCGTGAAGACGAACAATTTTTCGAAGCCACGGCGTTATAATTACCTTCATACATTATAAACATAATTGCAGCGCCGATGGTGAAGCGAGGAGATTTCAAACGTATAAATAACTCGTCATAATGCCAGGCCATCGAGGAGGCCCGAAATAAATTTCTCGGTTACATATTAATTACCGCGGACAAGGCGAAGGTGTGCTCGCGCAGGCGCCGAGGCAATGTGTTATTCAAAACCGCGAATATTTTGACGACTGCCGGCGTCACGCGCAATGTGTAAAACTGTTCGCGAGAATTACGAGTTCGCAAAACGATAAAGTATGGCTTTGTAACGCCCTGCGAAGGAGGCAATGAACAAGATTCCTGTCGGCGGTTAGTTTGTTTTATGGCCAACGATGTCAGAAGGAAATCGTTGCTTCTTTTAGGTCCATCTGCGCTTTATGGCCCTTTAAGAAATTAAACCGAGATTCCAATAACGCTGAAAAAGTAATGGAAACATGAGCGACCTTGCCACTTCGGAGTCGTCATTCTTGAATCGCGAAAAAAACCCACCATTAGCAAGTACGAGTCGTAAAATAAAACTACTGCCTCCTCTCCGGTAAGTGGATTTTATTCCTCGTAAGTTGAATCCATTTACCGGAAGTGGCGATTGTTATGATCGAATGTGTCTTTGAAAGCGATACGACGAACGGCGAAAGCAAGTGTCTTGTTCCGATTATATCTTTGATTTAATTTTATCGAAGGTCTGGTGTCTTAGACTCCGCGTCTCAAAATAAGACAGTTGTTTGTGTACGACGAACACGTTAAATTGCTACCAATACAGCTATCGATGAGTAGCCAAATTCGTATCAGACTAGCAAAATTTATTTTAAATCAACTGGACGATAAAAAAAAGAAAGAATTCTTTCGTCTCAAACGAACTAATCTCAATCGAAAATACTACTTCCAGAAACTTAATTCAATCAATAAAAATGCGCAGGACGTTTGCAACGGTTATTTGCAATGAATTCCAAATTCCATAAATTTTCCGTCGAAAAAGATATTCTTCTAACGAAGAAAATAAACGAAAAAATTAATTGCTTCATTTTATAATACGCTGATATAAATTTAATTTCTGATTTTGCTTTTCGATGAACGAAATGATATTTTATCATAAATTCGTTGCAAATAAACGTTGCAAACTTCTTACACATTTTTGTCCACTACATTTTGATGCGCAGGAAGTTTGCAACGTTTATCTGCAACGAATTCCAAATTCCATTAATTTTCAATCGAAAGAGATATTCTTCTAACGAAGAGAGTAAACGAACAAATTAATTATCTAATTTCATATAGCGCTGATATGAATTTAAATTCTGATTTCGATTGTAGATAAACGAAATGATAATTTATTAAAAATTCATTGCAAATAAACGTTGCAAACTTCTTGCACGTCAATAAAAGTCGTTTTGCGCTCGTTGCAAATCAATAATTACGAGAATCAACAAGTGGATTCCGCTCGTCGCGAGATTCGAATCTTCTGGCCGACGAAGGCTCGTCTGCCGCGACGCTCAAAATAGGGAAGAAAAATGGAGAAAAAGTGTGACGGCTCGTCGATGTAACGGCGAGTGAATTCTTTTTCCGATTCTCGGGCGCGAGAGGGCGTTTTCGCGAAAAACACAGTGTGACGAGATCAAAAGTCAGACGTCGCGACGGCGAACCGCGGAAGACGTTCGGTGGCAGCCCGATTCGGAAAGCCGGAGGGGCCGCACGAGAAAAAGAGGCAGCGCAGCGCCAGCAGCATGTGCTCGGGGCGTGGAACAACACGAAAGAGATATACTGCCTCGTTCGAGTATTTATGGCATATCCGCACTTCTGTCCGATGCGCGCTCGCGTGTTTTGCGCCGAAGAATGCGCGCTCCAACGCCAGCGCGAATAATCGCCGTTGAATGTGCCAACGGTGCTTATTTGCCGTCGCGATTCAATGCGCGCTTCACTTTTTATCGCGCGCCAAGGTCGCGCCGAACGTCAATACAAATCACAAACTCACGCTCTTCGCTACTCACTCCAAATCACTCACAAAATAATAAAGACGTTGGCAAAGAGAAATGTCTCAATTTTGCTTTTCCGCGCGCGAAAACTCGAGTAGAAATTGTAACATAGTCCTGACTTAGGAATGAAAGTGGGACCTTATCAGATGTGAGATTATCGGAACCGCGTAGATGGATGGTAGATGGTTCCTACTTGAAATAACACTCTACAATAATGCAAGGAAAAATGTTGACAAATTGTCACCGATAATTGAACCCTGTCCTTTGTATCTTACAAATTCTAAATTAACTCTTCTATGTTTCCAGCTGCACCAAATTTCGTCAAACCCTTCAATAAAAACCGACTAAATATATCCAAAGCTCACCTCGATCGCTTTCTACCAGATATCCTTTTTTCCAGCTACCCACCCACGCCAGTCTGACATTTTTTGCCTGAAAACCGACGTTCAATAGGCCTTTAAGTATCCGAAACTTCGATCGACAAAGAATATCCTTTTCAACCCGTGAGCCTACTTCTCACATACATATACGCTTTTTAATTATTGCCGAACGATCTCGCGCGTCTGCGATACTTTTTTTCATCGGTTCCTCTCCTTTATCGAATGAAAGGACGAGGGTCGGAAGATCGTCGCCGAAAATCCTTTTAGTAACCCGACGAGACGGGCGAAAAAGTCTAGGTGATATTACATAATGGCTAATAATTGGTCGGATAATGAACGGAAGAGGAGCTGAGACGAGGCAGGGAAAGGCCACGAAAAGGACACCCTCCGTTCTGGCCAATTAGTATCGAATGTCTATCGACGGGTCCTGTAGCAACCTGCGTATCCAGAAAAATACGAGACACGCAGCGGGACGCAACCTGTGCGACTCGAGAGGACCGAAAAAGGGCCATTCTTCGGCTCGGGCGCGTGAGACTCCAATGGCCCGGTCCGAGGCTCTTTCATCGCGCCCCGTCGCGCCGGCTTTCATGGGAAAGCGAGGGCACTTCCAAAGAAGCCTTGTGGTTTTTCGTAATTATTGTTATTTCTACGGTACACTCGAATTTGGGTTAATCTCGATTCAAACGGCCGAGCTTGTATTTATTGGCAGCACCGGCGGAATTTTATTGGCCACGGCGCGACCGATCGTTTGATTATGTTGCGCGGGAATTTACGACATCTGAAAATAAATTGGCTGATTTATTGGCGGGGTGAAGGTGGCTTTTGTAATTTCCTCTCTACGTGCTCCTTTTTATCCTTTTTTTACCCTCCTTTTTTCGGCTTTCTCTCCCTCTTTTTTCCTTTTATCTATTTTTTTATTTGATTTATCCATTGGGCTGCTTAAAACACGACTGGTCGAATTTGTTCACGAAGGATTACGATGTTTGAATTTGGATCCTATTTATTTCGATACGTGATCAATGTACGGGTTTATGTCATTGAATTTTAAAGACAAATTTTATAAATTCAGTTTTGGTAGATATAATGTTTCTCGATGGACGAAGCTATTGAATATTTAACTTGTCGTTGTGAAATATTGAGTATTATTGCATACAGAGAAAAACTTACGTGACTCATAAGTGAACTGTAAAAAAATTAATTACTAGTTCAAAAAAGTGATCTAATCGAATGTTTTCCTCAAAAATGATGACAAATGTAAGTAAGTTACATGGCCGTGCGATGGGAAAGCGTTCGATAAATGTCACTGGTTTTTCTCAACGGCAATGCCATCACCCGAAGGTGTCATTTGTCGATGACCCGAGGGACGTAGGTTGCGGGGACCACCCTTGGGATTTGAGTAGTCTGTAAATTTACTTGGTCAATAAATATGATTCGTTCCTGTACTTGAAACACATAAATAGCCGAGCAGACTCCTAAACCGACATCTCTTACAGAGCTAGGAGGATCCCTAGCTTGCATCATCGACCACGACTCTCTTATTTGGCGTCAATAACCTGAGCTCTTATAATGCAGACCTTTCTTTAATTTAAGCAATTTACAAACACTCGTGGAACGAAATTGTACAAAGATTTCACTTCAACTAGTAAAAGTAACATGGCTTTTATACACGTATAATTAGTTCTTTTGTGGTGGGATTTCTAGTTAGCAAGATATTCCGAAAACATGAATCGTTTAAGTTGAATTTGAGGGCGATTTGCTTAAAAACGTTAAAGTAGAGTTAAAAATAATTACAGTTATAAGTAAAGATAAATGCAAGGTTCGACTGTTATATTGGAGACGAGCGTTCAAATCTCGGGTGAGATTTGAATTTTTTTTTTATAAATCATTGAATAATCGTCGTTTCCAAATTCAAGAATAAGCTGTTTAATAAAAATTGTTAGTTGCACCAATGGTTTCAATTTCTGCAAGTTCCTCCAATTAATCTTCTACAAACTGTTAATTTCTACAACACCGTCGATAAGGAAGGTATACCTATTATCTATGCATGAAATCATTCAGGTTATAATAATGGTCACATTAAACCCACGTGAACTTTGTTAACACATCGTCACCCCAGACGAAGACTAGGCTATCTCAAATTTTGGTTGAAGACTATGCCATTTAAAAATTTCCTGTTTAAAAATACATGTAACATTTTCAGATGGCATAGTCTTCAACCAAAATTTGAGATAGTCTAGTCTTCGTCTGGGGCGTCGACATGACTACATGAAAATCTTGATACTTTTAACTACAAAGCATATTTCTCGTGTCGTTAGTAAAACTTGAAAATCGTCAAATCAAACGAAACGTCTCGACCTGGGAAACATTTGCGATGTGCATTAGTGTCCATTAGACGGTATTCAAGTTGGGCGAGTGGGGTTCGGTCAAATAGCCACCAATAAACTGGTAAACAGTGAATGCCTAAGAGCTGGAAGCTATTTCCCGTTTACATCTCAGCTTAAACTAACTGCTGAATCAAGCGGGCCATAAAGTTAATACGTCCGCAGGGGATGCTGGCCTGGCTTTTCGTGGCTCGATACATATTTGTGAACCATCGCTTGACTCTCGCTTAATTGACAAATTGATCACGTGCCTCTTCCGAGCGAACAATACCAAAACAGAAAAGTCGCTAATGCGATTTCGCAATTCCCATCCGGCCGTCGCATCCGACGGCTTTTTCCTTTTAATTGCAGCCCTCTTTGCATTGAAAAAAAATCGACTCGTCGAGAAGTCCCATCCTCCAACTTGTTCTCACTTTATTTATTTATCCGACTTTATTGCATCGCTCGTTTCTTTTTTGTTCTCCCTTCTTTTTCGTAATTTCTTTTCCTGCGAAGACAGAAAGCCGTAGCATTCTGATTCTTTTGTTCATATCTTCATTTCCAATTTCGTACTCATCTGGTCGGAATTTTACGGTGCTGTAAAAACGCCCGGCAGGTCAACCGTGATAAATTTAACGTTTTTCTGGAATCTGTTATTGGAGCGACGCGTTGTTCGACGTTCGGCCATAAAGATAAATAGTTGGCTGCAAATTAACACAAGCCGGGCTCGTTGTGACGAAGCGGCAGCCCGATTCCCCGTAATGCGGATCGTGGCGAAAAAGGAACAATTCACGGAAATTGCCGGCGAGCAACGTCGGAACAATTTCCGCGCGGCATTTCGCAGCCGGCTCCGTTTAATCGACAATAAAACCGACCTCGTTAACGCGAGCCGATCGCCGTCGCTTTGCACTTTCGCAACGTTCGATTAATACTTCATTTTCGTTTGCCGCGTTGCCGCGGATCGAGGCTTTGTGTTGCACGTTCGAACGTTTGCCAATATCTCGTTGCAACGAAAACGAAGACATTCCCGGCTTAATAGTACGATTTTTTGTTTCACATTTTTCTTTATGTATTATTAATGGAAAAAATAAAATGTTGAAGAAGCATAAAAATATGTTCGAGTAACAAGTTCTTTAATTCCCAACAACTTGGGTTGAATTATTACTAATTATTGATTTAATGGTACTGTGATTTGAAATTGTGTAAATTGTAACCCGAAATATGTTTAATACATGAATTTTTACTGTCAAGAAAACATATCACGATTTTGCTAGAAAACTAATCAATTTCCAAATTAATTTGTTCAGTTGTAATAGTTATGTTGCTTCTTTTACATAATACTTTGATAAAATATTTTGTTTAAATGTATTATAAATGTTTCATTTTCAAAAAGGTGATAAGAATTTTCGTGAAATACTTATCATTATATTCCACGATTAAAATGTATCCTGTTGTTTTTTTTTTTTTTTTTTCTAATTTATATAATTAATTATTTTCTCATTACTTTTCATTTATCGTAAAATTCATTTTACTGTTGTTTCATCGAATATTTTATTGTCGTATAACAAAAAAGTTAACTAATAATCGATGAATATTTTAATAACTTTAATCAAATAACCAATAAATGCATTTATATTCACTTTGAGTTCACTATTGCATAAAATGAAGAACTTTGTCTGCGAATGTTAATGCTTAACTTACTGAAGATCGAACTGCAGAAGCCGCCTGAAGTTCGAACTAGGTGGCAGCACGTCTCGACACGAACATTTATGGTATCGGACAACAGTATCGAGCATTTTTTTTAGAAAATGAAATACGGAACCAATCGTATTTCATAATTCAATCATTTAATCATTAATAATAATATAATTGTACAATCCTAACGAATACAGAACCACTTGTAAAATATTAGTTTAAAAAGTGGAATTAAAAAACGAAATATTTAAGATGTTACATAAAAGGTAAATTTTACTATTTTTTAATGCAATGTACACACATGTTTCATCATAATTTCCAAGCGCTTCTTACCACAAAATTTTACCCACGAATATTCATAAGTAAATCAACTAGTTCATCAATTATGTGAAACGTCACCCCACAAATAAAGTAACACTTTACGCGCATTAATTCATCCTCAAATCCTACTTTATAATCTTTACTCGGATTGAATTCCTTTGATATGTATTCGTTTTATGAATAACATAATCGAGAGAATTTGCTTTCCCGCCGCAATTGTCTACAATCTTCACACGATCTACGGGATTAGCATAAGGAACGCGTTTTCCATACTTCATAAATTATCTTCACTTTCGCCAGAAATAATCAAAGACGTTGGGGCAAAAAAAAAGGGGGGGGGCGATTAAAAACGAAACATTATTTCTATTCCGCAAACATTATTCGGTCCAAAGTATTAAATCTCATTCTTATATATATAAATATACGAAGAGGAATAAAAAAGTATATATTTCTTTATCCTTCCCTTTTTTCTTTTCTTTATTTTTGCTTCGTAGAGACATTTATCTCCCGAGTGTCGCACGCGGCTTCATCATGTGAATTACAGGCCTCGTCTTTGCGGTGCCGAAGAGTCGCGTGGATAGGCGGTGATGAAGAGAAGGCAAGGGTCAAGAGACCACGCTGGATATATGGCAGTTATGAATTTCATATTTATACACGAGATATCTATACTTATTATTTATGCCCACATTATCGTTACATCGGAAAGATTGATACGACGAAAAAATGTCGAACAAATTAGACAATTTTTCATTTCGAGGAGCGTGAAACTGAATTCAATGAAATGATCTAATGGTCATTAGGTATTGGAAAACTTGATACGTCAAAACGATTAGAATATCACGGAGGTTCTTTAATGAATTCAACGAATTAGTGTAGTATTTTAATGTTCTCGAAATTGAATGATAAGGTTTAGGAAAGCGCAATTATAATAACATTACTCGAAAGCAATTCGATATTGAAATGTTTACGTCAAACTGGTGAACGAAAATGAGAATTCGTTTTTCCGACATCCGAGGAAATGATTCTGACAATTTTTGGTGTTTTGAAATCAAAATTACACGGAAACAAATTAAAAACAACTGAGTCGCTTTTAGCACACGATAATGCCGAAAGGACACCGTGACCTCTAAAGAAAAACAAGGTCAAATGAAACGAAAATTTCCATTTTTTTCATCCTTGTTCATTTTCAGAAGTTACAACTACTCAGTCGTTTTCAAGTATTGTAATCAGTTCAACGATTCAAAGTACAAAATTTAGCTCGCTGGTAAAAAAACGCTCGAACGACAAACAATGTTTTCATTTCAACCCCGTCTTTTTAGAAAATCAATTTCACGCGCAATCGAAACTCCTCCAAATCGAACGACCTATAAAATATTATGCGCCGGAAGTTTGCAACGTCTATTTGCAACGAATTCTAAATTCAATAAATGTTCAATCAAAATTATATATTTCTAAAGAAAAAAAAGTAAACGAAACAATGAATTATGTCATTTTGTATCGCGCTGATATAAATTCAAATTCTGATTTTGATTGTCGATCGACGAAATGACATTTTCGTGAAAATTCGTTGCAATTAAACGTTGCAAACTTCTTGCACATAAAATATTGAACAAATCAAATGTGCAAGAAGTTCCGTACGTACATAATATACCGGTTTGAAGTTCGAC